>WTXF01000753.1:0-11032 GCA_022496215.1 Russula brevipes | reverse complement strand
GAAGAGCGATTAATTGCATGGGCGGGGTGTGGCGGAAAAGATGCGAAGTCGCCGATAAAACGGCGTCGCATCATTGGGCCAGACACTACGCATCAAGCGTTAGGTCATGCAAGTCCTGGAATGCCAGCGGTACTGGTGCGTTCTGCATGTTGTCCTTTTCCCGTCTCAAGACTCGGATGGCATGCTAATGGTGGTTATCGCCTTTCATCCATCCCCGAAAATGAAGCCGGTTCCGGCGCTGATTTTATACACCGTCAAGCGCGTCAAGGTCTGGCCGAGTGTCAGAGACAATGCCCGCGACCACCTCGTTGTTTGCGAAAGAATACGAAGACATTTGCGTGACAACGGTGGCTCGGCTTCGTTTCGATGAGAAGCTCAAGCGCTCGAGCTCAAGCCTTCAAGGGGCAGAACCAGAGGGCTTGACATGCTTGCTGGAGATAGGTTTACAAACAAAACTTGCTATTTTTATCGTCGCCTACCCGGCGCCGCGCTACCTCGCGTCTCGCTCTCGCTTGAGCCCGGGTGCGCCGATTAGATTCGAATTAATTGAGGTCGCGGTGTCCGGCTACGCGCAAGCTCATGCGAGCCGTCCACAAAGGGCTATACCCGATCGCCACCAGCAGCCAACCCGAGCCTCCTTACGCGACGTCAATCGCTGTCGCTCGCAAACTCCACTGCCGTCACCCTGCGCGCCGCCTTGTTCGGATTGGCAAGGGACGCGCCGGGTCGCCGCGGCACCGCGGGAACAGCCCCACCTACGACCAAAGCGTTAAGTTTTTTTCTCGGTACGCATACAGTTAAATAATAATGATAATCGATCAACACTCACGCGAACGGAGTCGGTCAATGCTCCCTCCAGGTCCATGGGGCTCGCGCTCTGCCGCGAGCGCCACCGCAGCCGCGGCGTCGGCACGCACCTTGGTGAGCTGAGCCTTGAGCTCCTGGACCTCCGCCTGCGCGGCCCGCTCCGCCTGTGTCTGCGCTTGCGCTTGCGTCGGTGGAGGCGCCCGCCTTTGCTTGCCAGTGGGCCTGTCATGCGATCTCTGAGTGCTGCCCTGGGATATACCACGCATGTCTACATCGCTGTCGCCGCCGCCGCCTCTGTGGGACATGGCGCGCGACGTTGTGGGCGAATCGTTTGACGTGCGAGTACGCCTGCGCTTCAAGGGTGGGTGTGAGACCCCTTGGGACGAAGACTCAGCATCGGCGTCGGCGTGTTCTATATCTCCGTGGGGGATGCGGCAGCCATGGGCTTGAGCATCCTTCGCAACCTAGGCGTGACGTAAAAAGTGGACGAGGCGAGCACAAACCCGCGAGATATTCAAGAAGTGGGTATTGAGGCCTCGAGACGCACCCTCACGAAATGTTCGAATACAAAGCGCGCCGCATCTTCCTTGTCGAGCTCACTAAGGGCGAGGCTTAAAGGTTTCTTGGCGTGGGTCCCCAAAACGAGCTGAGGGAAAAAAAGGACAGTCCCAACAAAACGAGGGGCGACAGGAGGGCCAATCATCGATACACACAGGTCGGTAAGCAGATGACGGAGCAAAAAGAGGAAAACCTGCGGCGAATAGGCTCTGGAATGTACCTTCATGTTACGAAAATCACCCCCCTCGTGTGCGATGGCGACCTCACGCTGAACAATGGTGCGAGCGACGCGTTGAGCGAACGCACCGAGACGCGTAGATGACATGTCGCCGCGCTACGAGCGTTGCGCATACAAGCCAAATGTAAGAAATAGGGGGGTGGTGAATGGCCTCGATGCGTACGGCGAGCTTTTCCACGTCGGCCTCGTGCCATGCGCCGTTCCACCAACGCCCGTCCGGATGGCCGACATGCACGAGCCACGCGTCGGGCTTCAGGCTCGCGAGCAATATGAACGCATCGTCGCGCTCGCGCTCGTCCTTGGGCGCAGGCGCAGAACTGGCCCCAGGGGACGCCGCGGCGGGAACGAGCTGGGCTAGAGCGTGCAGCGGTGCCAGCGCGGCGAGGGGCGAATCGTTCTTCTTCTTGCTGCTGGAAGAAGCCATGGGCGGATGCGACGACGAAAGGGGGGGAGGAAACGAGTATTTATTTACAAGAAAGAGAAAGAGGGGGTGGAAAATGTGACAGGGAAAGAAAGGCGGAAGAGCTCCGAGTGCGAGGAGTGTCTTGCGAGCGCGACGGTCTTTTTGCTGCTGGTCGGCCACACGCCTGGCTGGCACCCATCACGATCAGCGATCAGGCTCGGGGGAAGACGGCCCGGGTGATATTTCCGCTTCAGCGAGACAGACAGCGGATGTCGAATAAAGGCCCCCAAAGACGACCAGCGGAGTTCACGCGAGCTGGACACGCGTGGGAGCGTCGTTGACAGAGATAGCAGTTTGGCGGTTTGGCCATTGACAGAACCGAGATGAAAGCAGAAGTCCATGCGGGTGTCATCCAGTCGTTGGATCGTGAAAATAGGTCCCCTCAAAGCCCGTCGAGCGTCGAAGAGTAAGTATCAAGTTTAGCGCTCAGGTGGCCCAGGATCGATCGCGGTGTCTTTGAGATCGCACCCACTACGTACGTAAAGGCTTCTCCAATGCAGTGCAATTTTACAATTGAACGACTTCAATCATATGTATCATACTCCACACACAGACACACTGGCAAGGATGCAACGTATTCGACGCGCGCAATCAAGCTTGATCAAGGGCTGGTTTACCCTCAACGCCTCTGAATAGCCTCTGCAATCCTACTCCGAAATCTTCCTCGGTCTCACTCGCACGTTGCTTGATGTCCTCACCCTTCTGAACCGCCTTCCGTTTTGCATCCTCGAATCGAGAATTCCAAGCTTCCTGCGTCTCATCCGCACGACGCTTGAGGTCATTGGACGCAGCGTGAGTTTGTGACTTTCCCCAGTTCATCCATCCCCGTCCAGCGCCCTTTGCCGCATCTGCTTTTTGCTCTAAGAATGAGTGCCCCGGCCTAAACCGACGTGGTGTTGGTGACAACCAAATCCAAAAATCACGTACCGACCGCAGAGCGCGCTTCATCCTTGCCTTCCTCGAAGCGATGTTTGCCACGCTCGATGTTTTGGTCAAGCTCATCTCTCGCTGCTTGAACCTTCGACTGCGCTTCGGTCTTGACCTCCTGATACTTTGCATCGCCCCTCTTGAGAGCTTCCTCCGTGCGCTCCTTTACAGAACGTTTCGTGTCCTCGATGATCCGCGTCTGGTCTCCCTCGGCCGCACTCGGTACTTTTCGTTCCTTCTCTGCCATCGCATAGTAATACCAGATGGACCCGATGGCAAGCAACCCGCCGCCGATGTAGAGCATATTTCTGTCTCCTCCCTTTTGGGTGCTCCCGTCTGGTCGGTTGCTGGCGCGTGGGGTCGGGTGTGACACGCGGACCACCTGTGGCAAGCGTGCGGGCGTGGAGGTGGGGGTGGGGCCGTTGGATGGCCGGGGCGGTCATAAGGGCGGCGCGAGACCTGAGCATAATGCGGTAGTACATGGTGATGGGCGGTTTATGGTGTAATTGATCGGTGTGCGATTTTGTCGTGATGGGTGTAAAAGACAACAGTGGCTGGCTTGTTCGCCTTTTCAGGTGCGGGGCTGGCCACCGGCTGCAAACATGCACCCATCTGAGCACCGCGTCGCTCCATGACGTCGTCATTACCTCGACGTCACTTGCCAGCACGTGCACCCTAGTCATGTGACCACGCGCCAGACCCATGCGCGTCCCTCGCCATCGCCAGACCCAGTCCCCCCTTAGGAATACTTCACATATAGTTCTCGTCGACGTGATCTTGCACACGCTCCGGCAAGTAGAAAGCTCTATTACCACGCTTCTCCTGAATCGTCCCCGCCTCCAGTAAATACCGCTGCTATATATGCCCGGCCAGTCACGGCAGTACACAAACTGAGGCTGAGGCTGAACATTGGGTAGACCGATGTAAGGTCATTATGGTCGAGGTGGAGCAACTCATTCACAGGGTCAGCTCTGACATACTGACTTTGAGATGAGACTCATGGTGTTAGTAGCAAGGGCTATAGCGGGAAACAACAGGAATAATTGGGGACATTGACCTAAAAGCAGTTAAGTGCGTTGGTACTGGTAGGGAAAAGCGGACATCACTGATGAATCCCAACCCGCTGATCCCTCTTCCCAAAGGTGGATGGCTATGGGTTGACTGGAGAGCTGTCGTGCGGCGAGAAGTGGCTGTATGGCTCTCCGTATAGTTCCAGATATCGTAGTTCCCCCCAGGAAAAGATCGCGTAGGTTTGGCAACACTTCTGTGGCCCTTTCTCCAATCCACCCTTGCAGTGCGGGTACAACGAGAGGAACAAGTCTCTCAGGTACATAGAGACTCTGGATAGCAGTGAATGGCCGGACAAGATCGAGGAATTGGGTGGACTCTGCCGTGTCTTCAGTTTGTAGATCAAAGTGTGGATAGATCAGGATGAGGTCGAGTCGTTCGATGAGAGAGACGAAAGGTGAAAGCTGGCTGCATACCAGGGCCATCGAAGGAACCTGCCGATTTATCCCGATGCACCCGATTCTCAGCACTGAACCATGTGGCTGGTCTAATTCGAGTTGGATGGACAATCGGCCAAACACCACCTTGGCTGCCTTGAACGGCTTGAGGCCTTTTGCACGACCGATGAACTGTTTCAACTGTGAAATGTCAGAGACAGAGCCCATGTAGAATAACATGGTGAATCGGCTGAGTCTGGGAGTATCGATACGGGCAACCAAGTCTTCCGAGTATTTATTCTCTCCTTCAAAGGCAAGGTAGCTCAAAGCGGGGAGGACAATGCGCGTCTGTGAAGGTGGGCATGGGCGATATTGAGGCGAATTGAATCCAAGGTGAAGTGTTTCGAGTCTGTTCAGAGAGGACAAGCAGGCGACCATCGACTCCGGTGAAATGTACTCCGAATCAAAATAAGGAGTATTCGTATTCCAAAGGTCAAGATCGACGAGGTCACTGGCAGACAACAGTAGGTTCAGTACTGTCGCTGCCTGAAGTTGGATGCCCTTCAATTGGAGTATTCGTAGGCGTGGGGCACTGGCAGATCCACCAAAGATCGAATCGAGACGGACGAGAACATATCCATTCCACCAAATCCGCAGACAGGTCAGCTCTGGGAATGGTACCTGCATTGCTGCTTCGAGCTTTTTCCTTAAAAAACTTGGAAAATTGAGGAGGGTGATGGACCGCACACGATCGCGATGCTCGAGTGCAGCAATGATGTTGTCCAGCCCCACTTCCCAACCTGAGTTCCCCCTCCAATGACTCTCGATCTCAATAGGCAAGGCTGGCCAGATATCCAGCATCGCCCTCACTGGTGCTTTTGCTCCGCAGAGAAGTGATAGATTAAGGCGGCGCGGGGATGCAAACACGACCTTTCGCCACCTTTGGCACACATGCACCAGCGTATGCCATTCATCGGTATCTCTAGGTTCGCATGCGCTATTGTCGGTTTCGAGGTAGAAATCGAATATATCTAGGAGGACGTCATCTGGGAGCTTGTCTATCGCCTGACCTGCACCGCAGCAGTCAGCAGCAGTTGCAGACGTTTGCACATAAAAAACTTACATAGACCTTGCGATCCATCGGACTCCTCCGGGTAAGGTGTCGATCGATCCTTCATCCGCAAGCCTTCGTGGGGACCATCAGTCCGGGTGGGACAGGGGAATGAGCATTGGGCGATGATATTGGGCAGGAGGGTGACTAGACTCCGGACGGATTTTCGGGTATGGCTGTGTGAAAACTCGGTTATTCAGCGATATGGCTAATGAGGTTTCCTGGACGCACTTGTGAGAGCCCATTGTGAGGACTTTTCGCTGGACAGCAAGACTACGGCGAGGTGGTCACGTTGATTTGACGCCCAGCTGAGTTTCGTCTCGTTTCAAAGGACCACGTGGTCGTGGGTGGTCGTCCCTTCACGTTCCTCTCCATGACGTTGTTTGCAGAGATGCGTGGGCCTGCTAGCAATGCCATGACAACGTTTCTGGGACAGGTCAGGCTGTGCACATGATCCGGGTCTTGCCCTGAGGCCTGAGGGGTTTTGTGAGGCCTGTAATGCCTCGATTAAAGAATACACAAATACGAGCGCATCTCAGCAACCATGTGAAGCATCACTCAGGTTCCGGCAAGCGTGATATGCGGTACCAAGTAACAGTTTTCTCAGCTTGCGCGCAACACGCAACACAGTAACATGACAGACGACAGTTGAGAAGCCGCGAACAGCCCGAGCGATTACCAACTCACGCTGCTCAACTTTGCCTGCTGTCCTGCGCCCCCGCTAATCTCGACTTTGCAGTTCGATACATATCGATCTCGATTTCTGCAGGCTGATATTATATCCTTGTTGTACCTGTCCTCTTCGCCACTGATTAGGCTCCGCCAATACATGTTCCTTTTCCCTCACTGTTTACCGTGTGTCTGATCGTTTACCAACCGTACCTCCTACTGTACACTGCCACATGCTGGTAAAGAGGTGCGGCTGAACACTGTAAGTTCATTTCATGGACTACGTGTCTACGTCGCTCACAGATGAACTCGCCGGCGAGCGAAGACCACGTGGTTTGGAATGTGAAACGTGAGAATTTCGGCCAACTACGCTCCTACTGACTCGGACTACTAGTACACCATAGCTTTGGAATCCAGTGCGCGTCAAGGCAACCCGACCACCTCACCGTCCAGCAAAACGTCCTCACAATGAGCTCTCACAAGTGCGTGTCCAGCGTCATTAGCCATATTGCCGAAATAACCAAGTTTTCACATAGCCATACCCGAAAATCTGTCCCGAGTCTAGTCACCCTCCTGCCCAATGTCATCGCCCAATGTTTATTCCCTCGTCCCACCCGGATTGATCGTCCCTCCGAAGGCTTGCGGATGGAAGAACGTTCGACACATCGTCAGGAGGAGTCCGATGGATTGCAAGGTCTATGTAGGTCTTATGTGCCAACGTCTGCAACAGCTGCTGACTGTTGCGATGCAGGCCAGGCGGCAATTGACAAGCTTCCAGATGATGTCCTCCTTGATATATTTGATTTCTACTTGGACAACGACAATAGCGCATGCGGACGTAGAAACGCCGATGAATGGCATACGCTGGTGCACGTGTGCCAAAGGTGGCGAGAGGTCGTGTTTGTGTCACCACGCCGCCTGAATCTAGCACTTCACTGCAGAGCAAGAACGCCAGTGAGGGCGATGCTGGATATCTGGCCAGCCTTGCCTATGGAGATTGAGCATGACTGGTGGGGAAAGTGGGAAGTGGGGTCGGACAACATCATTGCTGCACTCGAGCATCGCGATCGTGTGCGGTCCATCAATCTCCTCGATATTCCAGATTCGTTATGGGAAACGCTCGCCGCAGCGATGCAGGCGCCATTCCCAGAGCTGACATATCTGCGGCTTTCGTCGGATGGATCTCATCTTTACTTTCCCGGGTCGTTCTTGGGTAGATCTGCCCCACGCCTGCGAACACTCCGATTGAGCGGCGTCCGATCTCTGGGAGTATGGAACGTACTGTTGTCTGCCAGTGATCTCGTCGATCTTGACCTTTGGAATATTCCTCCTTCTTATCCGGGGTACATTTCACCCGAGTCGATGGTCGCTTGCTTGTCCTCTCTGAACAGACTCGAAATATTCCACCTTGGATTCCAGTCGTATCAATATCCCCCTCACCGACCAAGTCCACCTCCACGGACACGCGTTGTCCTCCCAGCTCTCAGCTACTTTGCCTTTGCAGGCGTCACCGAATACTCAGAAGCCTTGGTTGCCCGTATCGATACTCCCAAACTCAGCCAACTCCACATGGCATTCTTCTGGGAGGCCGTCCTTGACATTCCGTATTTAACGCAGTTCATCGGTCGTGCAAAAGCGCTCAAGCCGTACGAGGCAGCCAAGGTGGTGTTTGACATATTGGCTATCCGACTCGATTTGGACCCGCCACGTGGTTCAACGTTGAGGATCATGTACAACACCAGGATAGATCGGCAGGTTTCTTCACTGACCTTGGTATGCAGGCAGCTTTCACCTTTCTTCTCTCTCATCAAACGACTCGACCTCATCCCGATCTGCTCACGCTTTGAACCAGAACCACAATGGGTCGTAGCGTCAGAGTCCACCCAATTCCTCGACCTTTTCCAGCAATTCACTGCTATCCAGAGTCTGTATGTATCTGAGAGACTTGTGCCTCTCATTACACCTACATTGCGAGAGCTCGGTTGGGAAAGGGCCACAGAAGTGTTACCCAACCTACGCGATATTTTCCTGGGGGGATCTGCGATATCTGGAACTATACAGGGTACCATACAGCCACTTCTCGCCGCGCGACAGCTCTCCAGTCAACCCATAGCCGTCCACCTTTGGGAAGAGCGGTCAGCGGGTTTGTGATTCATCGGCGCCGTTCGCCTTTCCTTTCCAGTACTGCTTTCAGCACTTTTTTTTTTTTTTTTCAGATCCATTTATGTGCGTCTCGGGGTGCAGAACCCCACGTAGCACTTTGTGGCTGTGCTTTACATGCTGTAGTAATTACGATTGTGTGGTTTTGACTCTTTCAACAATTATATCCTGTCTGAAGCCCTGAGGCTTATCTCCCAACGGCCACTGAGGCATGCGACGAGTGCAATATGACGTTGAGTGTCTCCTCTACTGGGAGAATGGACGGGTAGAGTGTTGACAGGTGGGCTTGCTGTGTTTTGCAGTGTTTCTTGAGGAGTCGCTATGAAGTGCCTGGGATCGTTTGAGGGGAGGTGACGGGGAGAGGCATGAACCACCCAGGTTGGGAGTAACTGGATTAGGGATGCGCAGTACGTTTTTGACTAGACTGACTACTCACCAGTACTCACTGCGCGCATCGAATCTGAGTGTTGCTTTGATATATACCTTGCCAGGTGGCTGCGCTTTCAGCACTTATCTGCTTGTAGCTCACTGCTGTCATTTATTGTTGTTGTTTACCGCTTGAGGCACCCATTACCCTTACAACTGACATCTTCATGATTCTCAAAGTCGAATAAATATAAATGCAACTTGGTAATAGAACTGACTCTGTGGGTTGGGATGTCGGTGTCACATGGAGAAATTTTGATCATTCTCTTTACTTCGAGTCAAATCACGGCCGACGTGAATTGGATGGCAGTCATGTTTCTCATCTCGCTTCGCTTTATCCATCAATTGCATTGACATGACATCAGAACACATATATGACTATTGGCAACCAAACCCATGCGATACTTACATCCCGCTTTGATACATCTTACCGTGTTCGTGGCCGTCCATGCTTTCAAAGGAAAGGAGAAGGGACCTTCCTGCAGTGGACCCCGACTACTTCCTTTTTGATACCCCAAAGGGGTACCCTTCGCTCTGGTACACTCAGCTCGGCTCCCCAAGAAACATGGTGTGAATCCCTTTCTGATACTGTTACTAGTCCTCTCGACAAAAGGTATGGTGTGGGGATGGCTCCACCCCTACGGACGTAGATGTCAAAATAAAGGGGTGACATGACCCATCTTATCTTTCCACGTCTTTGAACACCCAAAAATCTACCGGAAAGATGTGGTAGGATCTACTTTGATCGTTGCACTTGCGCAGAGCTCATTGTGAGAAAAAAAACACATGACCACTCACGCGTACTCACGCGCTCACGACCACGTGGTCGTTGGAACTGTTCGTTTACCCTACGCGTCCGTCAAATCAACGTGCGACACCTCGCTGCCCAGCAAAACATTCTCACAATGAGCTCTTGCGAGTGCGACCAGGAAACGTCACTAGCCATTTTTCTGAATTAACCAAGTTTTTACATAGCCATACCCGAAAATCTGTCCGGAGTCTAGTCACCCTCCTGCCAAATATCATCGCCCAATGTTTATTTCCTCGTCCCACCCGGATTGATCGTCCCTCCGAAGGCTTGCGGATGGAAGAACGTTCGACAAATCGTCAGGAGGAGTCCGATGGGATTGGTCGTTCCTCCGTAGGCTTGCGGATGGAGGAACGTTCGACACCTTGTCCGCAGGAGTCCGATGCCAGTGGATTGCAAGGTCTATGTATGTCTTTATGTGCGGATGTCTGCAACAGCTGCTGACTATCGCGGTGCAGGCCAGGCGACAATTGACAAGCTCCCAGATGACGTCCTCCTGGATATATTTGATTTCTACTTGGACAACGACAATAGCACACGCGAATGTGGAAATGCTGATGAATGGCATACGCTGGTACACGTGTGCCGAAGGTGGCGAAAGATCGTGTTTGCGTCACCACGCCGCCTGAATTTAGCACTTCGCTGCAGAGACAAATCTCCAGTGAGGGCGATGCTGGATATCTGGCCAGCCTTGCCTTTGGAGATTGAGCATGACTGGATCGGAAAGTGGGAAGCGTGGCCGGACAGCATCAATGCTGCACTCGAGCATCGCGATCGTGTGCGGTCCATCAATTTCCTCAATCCTTCTATATGGAATCCGCTCTTCCACGAAGTAATGCAGGTGCCATTCCCAGAGCTGACATGTCTGCGGATTAGTGGATCTGTTTCTATTCTTGTCTTTCCCAATTCGTTCTTGGGTGGATCTGCCCCACGCCTGCGAACACTCCGATTGAGCGGCGTCCGATCTCTAGGAGTATGGACCCTACTGTTGTCTGCCAGTGACCTCGTCGATCTTTACCTTTGGGATGTTCCTTATTCTTTTTCGGGGGACATTTCACCCGAGTCGATGGTCTCTAGCTTGTCCTCTCTGAACAAACTCGAAACATTTCACCTTGGATTCCAGTCGTATCAATTTCCTCCTCCAAGTCCACCTCCACAGACATGCGTTGTCCTCCCCGCTCTTAGCTACTTTGCCTTTCAAGGCGTCAGCCAATACTCAGAAGCCTTGGTTGCCCGTATCGATACTCCCAGACTCAGCCGACTCTACATGTCATTCTTCGGGCCGGTCGTCCCTGACATTCCGTGTTTCAGGCAGTTCATCAGTCGTGCAAAAGCGCTCAAGCCATACGAGGCAGCCAAGGTGGTGTTTGACGAATCGGCTCTCCGACTCGAATTAGACCAGCCACACGGCTCAACGTTG
>WTXF01000752.1:0-11063 GCA_022496215.1 Russula brevipes | reverse complement strand
GTAGTTGTATCATTGTCATCCTATCCTACAATACTTAGATTTACACCCAATTCCCCATTGGTCTCGATGAGTTGTCTGATCACGGCCCTCGGAATATGAGGGGCGCGAAGCGAGCGAGGTTTGCTGTCAGGTGCGCACCCGGCGAGCTCGTCCGGAATGATTTTACGTGCAGAAACGTTATGCGCGAAGAACGCCGTTAATTGGTGTTTATCCTCGCGGTTAAGTTTGCTGCCTCCCACGTCGTCGCTATGACTTACAATTTAGCATGGAGCCCAGGGGAACTCCTCTGTCGAGGCCGACAAAGCGCTTTCGCCCTGATGGAACGACTAAACTGGACTGGTCGTAGGCGCCATCTTCGGGGCCAATCACAGCTTGATGGCTAATCTCCACCGGCCGGAGTTGGAGGAATAGATAATGACAAGGTACCGGGAGGTCGCGCAACGCGCAATTGCGAGAAACTGCGAGTGCCCCCAAGGTGATTCACATGGTGTGGCGCATTCCTAGGAGAGAACATGAGGAGGCCTTATTATAGTCATGGATTTGCACGTTCAATGCACCATCTGCATAGATACACGCGCCCGGGAAGTTATTCTGTGCCCGATGACAATATGATGGCATGCACCAGTCCAATCTAGTGTTATACCGCGATTTACATGTATCCGTGCCTCACCCAGGTGTACAGTGCCGTTCACTCAGTTCCTGAACAAGACACGAGGCGCAATTCAAGGTCCCGCTCCTTGGACCTGCAGTATTTGTGATGCGATGCAGAAAAGCTGTGGGAGAATTTCATGATCCGGGCAGCGCAAAATTTAGGGACCATTCTCACACAGAATTCCTGATTGACGCACCATCGCCATCGCCTCACTATTCCCTGCTAGGACCTGCCGAGGGCATTTCTTTTTGCAACCCCCCTTCTACGCCGCCACCAGCGCGCCAGATTTCAACGCCACCTTCGCCCGCGACCGCCAAAACGTCGCCTGCCCAGCTCAGCGCCAACACCTTCTGTCCGTCCCATATCCGGGCATTCGCCACTTCGCGCGTCGCACTGCGCACGTCCCAGATTCTCACGACGCCATTATATGCCCCGCTGGCAAATTGCGTCCCCTCACTCTGCGCAAAGGCAAGGGCGGCGGGCGTGGCAGGATGAGGGAACCTTACGGCCGCGGCAACGCTCGTTCCCGTGCGCAGATCGAAGAGCGTCGCGCTGCGGTCGACCGACGCCGCGAGGGCAGTCTCTGGAGTGACTGGCAACGCAAGCGCGAGAAACGGCTTCTCTGAGGCTGTCTGTGAGAGAGAACCCGGAGTGTTAGATTTCTTTTCCCCCCTTCATCGTGTAGCGAGTAGAGGGCATGTACGTACGATCGTGTGAGAACAGAGACCCCGTTCCACGTCCCACGTTCGGACGGTGGAATCAAACCCACAACTCACGGCGCCGTTCTCCCCTCCACCTGAGAACTCGACGGCCGATACGCGCGCCGTATGTGAGCGCAGCACCGCGGCGGGCGCCTTCGTCTTGACCGCGCCGCCGTCCTGCACCTTCCGCCGTTTCTTGCGTTCCGGCGCCGCGATCGCGTCGAGCGAGACCTCATCCGTTTCAGGGATGCTCGTCGACCACAACCCGATGAGGCCATCCCAGCCAGCGGTGAGGATATTCTTCCCGTCCTGGCTCGATGCCACGTCGGCGACGGGCGCATCGTGTAGGTGTAGCGTCGCGAGCGGCGCGGATGTCGTGCGAGTCCCGTCGAGCGCTAAGCGCGAAATCTGCGCCGTGCGGTCGTGCGAGGCCGTCACGACGTGCAGATACTCGTCGGGGGGTGCGCCCTGCTGCGGTGGCACGATGGCAAGGGACGTGATGGGAGCCGCGTGCAAGGGCGCAGCGTGTAAGAGGGTCTGGCCGCGGTCAAACGCGCGCAATGCGCCGTCATATGAACCTGTGAGGAAGTGGCTGCCTTGACACCGTCAGCGCGTGGCGAATGCGTCGAAAAGATGAAAGAACGCGGACCCTGGTACGAAGCAAGAGATCGACGAGACCCATTCCTCGTGCGGAAGCGTGGCCAATCTGGCGGGCGGCATAACGCTCTCTATGTACTCGATCTCCAGCGTTTCTTCCTGTCTCTCCGCCTGTCACCTGCGTGTCCCGATATCTCGCGAACAACCCTTTACTGACCTCTCCACTGGCAGCTTCGGACAAGCTTCCTCCGAGTAGCACCCCGCATATGAGGAAATCGAACGGCACGACGCGAGGGAGGTTGAGGGCGGTGTTAATGAGTTGCGAGAGCTGGAAACGCCGCCATGATGCTGGGATCATGAACTTTTGCGGAGGAAGCTGGTACTGCGTCTTCGTACTGAAGATCACCGGAATTGAGGGAGGCGTGGCTGTGGAAGAGGATGCGGCCATGTCGTTGTGGTCAAAAAGTTGAAAAGAAAAGGACGAGACCGTGATTGGATTCGCGGCCCGGGCTCCCGGAGCTCCAGGTAAGTAGGTTAACAGTACGGTACATAGCAAAGCAAAGAAAGCAACAAAGCAAGACATCGACGGCGTGGTACAATAGATACAAAGCAAATTGGACAGCAGAGATAGCAAAGATAAAAATTACAGGACCCGTCCGTCCTTACCTTTTACACATAGTTCCATTCATCCTCCGAGTCCCCTCACTTGCTTCCAGATAGTCTCCTCATAAGGAGTCATACTCATCGGCACCGTCACGTTGACAAAGTCATATTCGTAGTTCTGGCTCTGGATCGCCTCCTTCTCCTGAGGGGTCATGCTTTCCAGCCAATTATGATGGATGTACAACCTCCGCAGTGGCACTCCGTCCTTCTTGCGGCCATAAACGAAATTGACCACCGTGTTGATATCGATGTGCTGGACTTCAATCGCCTCGAGTGCCGGGAAGGGAACGATGGGAGTCCCGTTGGCGCGAATGACCGCAATCTCCTCGAGAGTCGGCGTGAGAGGAATATCATCATTGATATGCAACCGGCCGTCGATAAAAAATGGGGTAAACATGTGTGCCTTCATTAGCGCCACGCGCATGAACTTGATCTTCGGCATGGAAAGAAGCCATTGTACCACGATCCTTCCGTTCTTGGGACTCTTCTGAACATTGAGCGAGTAAAGTGTCAAGATGAGAACCTCCGGGAATTTCCCGGTCAGCACCTTGAGAAGCCGCGCGTGATCCTCGCCGACAAAGTTAAGCAGGGTCATCTCGCGAACATTCGGGGCATGGATAAGTCTGGCGCAAAACATGGCATACGAAACGAGCATGTCGCCAAGGATAAAGCTTTCTAGCCGGGGGAGAAAAACAGGAGGGTATGAGCGCGTGGCCAGACCCGTCGGCGGTACTGGGCCAGCGCCGTCCAAGGACAGCTTCTTGAGGTTTGGGCTGGTCGTCAGCATGTCACGAAACAACTCGAGGCTGGGTCCCAATTCGGGCGGCATTCGGCGCAGGTCCAGGTCAGTAAGGTTGGCGAAACGGGCTTTGTCCCAGTCAAGGTGAATGCCATTCAGGCAAAGATAATTGATTCGGTGCGTGCGGCCGTCGCATAGAGATAGTGCATGCTGGTAATCGGAGAGTGGGTAGCCGGGTCCATCCCAACGGTACGGGCGGCCGGTGCGATGAATCTCCACACGTTGGAGCTGCTGGAGCGATCGCGAAAATCTGTGAAGCTGGTCGAGAAGGACGAGGATCGCAGGCCACGGTTCGACGACAACGATTAGCATGCGAATTTGGCAGGATTTTGTCATGATCATATCCAGGATTCGTTTCATGTCATCACCGGTCATTGGCTGATCTGGGACCACCCGGGTCTTGTCATCATCTTCGATACGGAGATCGAGAGTCGCGGTGCCTGCTCTTTCAAAAAAAAGTTTGGACCGCTCATAGTCAATCTTGACGTCCTTGAACCAGATGGTGTTCCACAGCGTCTGGTCGCAGACAGCAATATGACGCCAACGCCGGCAGACCCATGTCATACGGAACCGCGCTAGGACGCCCCGGGGAGAGCTCACGGTGGACCATACGGCGTAGCGGAAAATATTGGCGACGATCTCTACTGGGAGATCATGGAAGGGAAATGTTCGCCAGAGGAGAATCCCGAGCTTGCACCACGCAAATCTTAGGGTCGCCGCATGAGAGGCTTGGATACGCTCCTCAGGGTAAAGCCCATATTCGAAGATGCGAGCCTTGAGCTCCGCGGCTTCTGTTCGATCGGCCAACACCGCCTCTGGACTGCGGGCTGTTGGCTCGGGTTGACAACGGAGATGCTCGAACGTGAGACGCTGCTCGAACTGTTCCCAGGTCGCACCTGGTTTGAGGCCAGTGAGCGGAGGTGGAAAGGCGCGCATGCGGGGGTCCATCTGGAAGGGCAGTTAGAAGGAGATGGGACAGCGGTAAAAAATTTCATCGCACCGTAGAGTAAACACGAGGGTATAATTTCGTGAGATGAAAAGTGAGGGGGGGGCGTGTAAAGAGAGAGGCCTCGTGCGTGTCCGAGGAAGCGCTGGCTTGGTTTTATGGTGTCCGAAGGGATATACAAAGAATGAAAAGGGCACTCAGAAAATCAGGATGTGGCGAGCTGGTCGGAGAAAGCATGGTCAACAGATGTCCGTAACGTTTAGTGAGAATCGACGGCATGAACAGTTGTTTGTCCGTGTGGGCGCCATTATTTTCGGGGCCAATTACGGCCGCAGCGCTTGTTCTCGTTCACCCATCGATCAAGACACTCACCGATCAGCTTTGTGTTTTTTTTTCCTAGCCGGTCTCCAGGATAACAATCTACTTTCCAGAGTAGAAGGTCCTGAGAGGGGGGACGGAGGGAGAGGGACTGTACTCGGGAATTCCACCCGCGTTTTAATAACGGTCAAAGCCATCTCGTGCCACTCGCCCATAACGAGCGGCCATCACGGGCTCTGTGCGGTGGCAGGGGTGAAAGGAAAAACACCGGTCCCCACCACATGCAGTCACAGCGCCTGCGTACAATATCGGCAGCACCGTCGATGACATCACCTACTGTGTGACTGGCAAACCCCTCGCGCCGCGCATACGATTCCATTCCTCTGGAGGAAACGCGATCTATACAAGGACGCAACAACGAAGGCGAAGTATCTTCGAACCAGAAGTCCTTCCTAATCCAACCGCGGCCACGGCGGAGGTGGTGGCGCACACTACCTTTGATCATCCGGTAACAATAACCCACATGTTAGAGAGCATCGCAAGGTCTTTGTCATGAAAACCCACCTTATCTTTTAGCCCTGGACACAGCGAGGGCTGAGCTCACCTGCATCCAATGCCAGTGGTGGCACACGACAGAACTATGCTTCCGGATTCGAAAAACGGGAGCAAATAGTGGACTCTTTTCGAATCCCGCGGCATGTTGATCCTGTTTTCGGTTTTCGCGATTTCTCTGTACGCAATTCCAAAAAACAACAGAGCCAACTCGTATTCATTCAATATCAAAGTGAACAACATAGCACGGTGACCGACTAGATTACAGAGAGTAAGAAAGGCTACAACTGAATCTACAGGTAGTACCACAGGTTAGAGCACAATTGAAGAACAAGCACGTCCCGAGTTAATTCGTGTCATTTTCGTAACAAACGGCCGCCAATATAGGTCGCAAAGACTTTACCTCCAAAGCCGTCATGCTATCTTCACTACTGCGTGGAGTGCACAGTAGACCCAGACTTCTCAAGGAACTTGTCCAAGACTTCGCTCAAGACATCATCCTCCACTTCCTTCGTGATTCTGGTCCCATCAGCAGGAAGATGGGACTCAATGACTGTGCGCATTGTCGGGTACGTCTCTTCGTCGAAACCCATCTGAAGATGAACGTATCAGCCACGTCTCACCATTGAAAGATAGCTAAGGGAGAACTACAACTGACCCCTTCGAGCGCCTCCATGACAGTGTCGACATGTCGCGCTTTGTCTTCTCCGCGCTGCTTGGTCGGACTGCGTGGTAAGCTGACCATCTCCAGCTGTGGGAACTTTCCCCGAGCATTGCTAATGATCTGCGTGATAGGGGGCGGTGTTATTGGGCTTGAGTCAGGACGACGCGACGTCTTAGCATCCGAAGGACTGATAGGATCAGACATATGAGCATCTGCGGGCTGATTTCCCGGAGACGTTGGACTTTGTTTTTCATTTATTAGTGGTAAGTTTGATAAACGTAAGTAACAACCCTCACCTGGTTCCTGCACCCTTCTTCGAAAGCTGTCTTTGACGGCGTCTATTTTCCTGCTCTATGCGATACCTTCCCTTTTCTGCTTTATAACTAACCTTTGCAGCTTCGAGCGAGGCCTTCAACCCAGAAGTACCCGGCCGTACTCCCCTACTGGTTGAGGCGGTGTATGAGTATGATACCTCAGGTGGAGGTGCGACGCTAGAACTTGGGCCGGCACTTTGAGGGTCGAGTGACTGCCCTTGGAAGGGTTTGAACTAGTCCCAAACAGGTACACGGCGTGTAAGGTGCCCTTGCGGGTTGACCTTAAAATACGCGACATCTTCTTGACACCTAAACGTCACCTCAGTCACCACTCCATACTTTCACGCACGGTCTTCACCCTTTCTCTCCCCAAACTTGCGCCATTTATTCAGTTTTGCCTCCCATTCTTCCTGTCATGTTGCTTCCTCGCCTTCTTATTCGACCCTGTCCTGTGAAAATCAAGAAGCAAGTTCAAGATTACTGTAGGCAAGTTCAACCCGCTTTGGCCTCAAACCACGTCGAATTCCCGTCGTCGCGTTAGTCGATCATGTACTAGTACTTCTCCTCTTGATTCATGTCTGGGGTTTCATTCGATGGCATCCCTCGTATCGCCGGATTAATTAGCTTCCACATGTACTTAAAGGACGATGTCGACGATGTGTCCTCAAGGCCCGGTATCGAATTCGACTTGGAATTCGAGCCCCAATTCTTGTTCCTCTCCAATCTAAGTTCTCTGTCCGAGTGTAGTCGTCCCCCTTCATGATCGCCTTGCTCGCTCGGTCACTACCCCCAGTCCTCAACTCTTTTTCAGTCTCTTCCCCCACGGACGTTTCGACCACATATTCATTTTGATTTTGGACTCGTGCCACGTCATTACGTCATGTTTGTTGTGTCCGGGACTGGGATACTCCACGGCTCGGGGCCTTAGGAGAGGCCTCAATTCCGGCATGCCGCCCTGATGATTTGTCTGTAACCACCATGTGCGGTACACCGAATTCCCCAGGAAGGATGGAACGTAACGTACAGGTGGATGAGATAAAATACGGAGGACGGCAGTACCCATGCATGACGATGGAAATATTGAACGACATAGCGGATCGTGGGTGAGAAAGCGTGTAAAAACTGACTGCGAGAGGCACCGTGGCAGAGAAGGGCACAGTTCCTCCTGTGTTCCTCCTGTGAGACAAGGATTGAGTGGGCAAATGTGTGATAGACCCGTCGAGGCAGTGCAAGGCATCGTCGGGATCGGGACGCGTTGGACAGGGAGGACCCCTATGAGGGAACGGTGGGGGAGTGGGGAGATCGGCCAATGAGGGCGAGGAAGGAACGGAAACAGGAGCAGTAGTTATAATCCAAGCATAAGGAGCACCAATGCGCGACTGTCAGAGCGTTGTTGTGAAGGGTGCACGGGATGCTGACGAATAGGAAGAGGGAGACATCACCGGATCACCAATGGCAGCGTCAACGACCAACGTGACTGAGCATGACTGTAGGACTGTAGGAACATCGGGAGTCGGGAGGCAACGGAACGTAGTGATGAGGTATGGAGGACAGCAGTGCCCGCATATGGTGATTCCGATGAACGGGAGAGGTGATGTAGTATCGCGGAGTGATTTCAAGTCAGTCACAGGGGGCGTGATGGGCCGGTCGAGTGTTGTCGGGAAAATCCCTAAGAGTAAGAGGGGATGGTGGGGGTGGCGGAAAGAGTACTACAAGTGGTCGTACCAAGCAGGGATGCGTTGCCAGTGGCGGGAACATGGAGCGGGTGGTGTGATTTCAAGTCATGTCACAGGGGCGTCGTGGGGAAAATCCCTAACCCTAAGAGGGGATGGTGGAGGCGTACGGAGCGGTATGCGGGAGCAGGAGTTGGGAGATATCGAGAGATCGATCAAAGAGGGCGAGGAACGGGGTGGACTGATTGTAATTCCCTGAGAGGGAACAGGGGAGAGAGCGGCGCAAAGAGGTGTACACAGGAACGGCACTATATATATACGAAGGGGGGACGCCTTAGTTGAAGTAGATGTGCTCGATGTGCTCCCCTATCCCAACCGGACTTAAGTATGTTTCCTCCTCCTCCTCCTCTCGATGCAGGTCTTAAACTCATCTCAATTGACTCACTTGAAACTGCTTTGGCCAAATATAAGGTTGATGTTTCAGTGACCGACTTCGTTTTGGCCATTTGTGAGGCAGAAGAAGCCAAGTGCACCAAGCTGACTGCCAGTGCTCAAGTGACTGATTCTCATGCCAGTGCTGTTGCTTGTCTATTCCCCCTTAACCTGTACAATTATACTAGTTGTTCTCCATCCCCTGGAGTGGACTTCTGGGCTGCAAATCATAACAACATAACAAGCTCTTGTTGGAAGGGTAATCTACCACTTATACAGTTTGCCTTCTGAGTCAGGGAGGCAGCTAACAAGTGACAAAGATGTAAAACCTGCTCCATAACCCATGGCTAGGTAGCTCAATGGTAGAGCACCTGGTATATATCCAGAAGGCCTGGGTTCAACCCCCAGTCTGGTCCACTTTTCATGCAATACCTCTCATTTCATCTCCAATCCTCCAAGCCCAGAAAAGGTCAATCCATTGGCAAATGAATGCTGATGTTGCCTTATCGAGCTTACCAAGCAAAGGTTTCCATCCTATTCACACTCACAGGATGCTCCCAGGTTGCCCAACTCACCCCCTTTCTTTTACATCATTCCCAGTGAAAAATGCCTATAATCAGGTAGAATCCAGACAAATATATACAAATGGTGTCAATTTGGACCAAATGAAATAAAGTAGTATAAATCCAATGGATGATATTTGAGATTATAGAATCTGATCAAATAATCTGATCAAGAAACTGGTCTTCTGAATATTTCTGTGCAGTGGGTGGCTGCATAGAGATGAGAGCAGCAAATTGGTTTTGTTGGTTTTGACTCTGAATCAACTGTACCCATCCCCGTCCTTGCCCCATTTTTGATCTCTCTTAGGACACTTAAGATATCTGGGTGTTGATTAGCAATCCTTCCTCTCTTTCCTCTCGTCTCCATCACGAAAACAGTCACGGAAGATGGCATCACGGGCGTTGTCAGACAGCTCGAGCGGCCAAGCCCCCCGGCAGCGAGCCGGCATTCTCTAGGCCGGTGACATCTCCCCTGGTGTCGGTGCCAAGTCCCTTTCCTGTTGTCCTAGTCAACCTTGGCCCGCGTCCATCAAGAACCCTCGTCGTCGACCATTTCGCGAGTCAGCCCACAATCACCCTTGACTGACCCTTCCTTGCCATTGTTGCAGTGCAGGAACAGGGCAGAGATACCGGGCCGGGCTGAGGGCGGGGATGTATACGCCCGTCGCGGCCGTGGTTGTGGTTCATGCGCCTTCGCTGCCTCATCGCCGTATTTCCTATGGCATCCCCTTCCCTCAACCAGCTCCGTTCCTCTGCTGTGGCTTCTCCGCTTGGCTTCGATAGACACTGCTCGATAAACCCCGTGTTGGTCTCAAACTCTCTTCAACATCCTTAACCCGACACCATACCCCACCACCTCAGTCTCCTCTCTTGCACTCGGTACCACCACCGAGCTTCTCGGTCGCCCTTCTCCAGAAGCCGTCGTCTACGCTGGTGGCCGAGATGGTCTCGGCATAGCATGGGATCTCAATGTACCTACGAGGAAGCGCAGTGCAACGATGACTATGCCCGCCACGCAGTACCCGCTGGGAACTCGTCACTGGCTAGGTAGACCTTCCCACAGGTGATGCGCCTGACAAGGAGTTGAGGACGAGGACATGCGTAGCGACAGTGATATCATTGGTGATGTCAAGGGCAGTGCTAGGCGGCGCAAGCTTAGCAGCGCGACTGCCCACTCCGGATCCCATTCCCTTTCAAGCGCCAGTGGGGAGCCAGATGTAGATGTTTTCCCGTCCAGGCCAGGTGCGTCTCCTCAAATCGGCCTCATTTACGTGCTCTCACTCTGTCTTGTATTTTGTATTTCGTTCGATGTCTCGCCTACAGGTAATACTCAAGTTCAAATCTTCACACTCGTTATTCATACTTTTTTACGTGCCAGCCGTGATCAACGCTGGATTGCATCCGGCTCCTTTGATCCCACCGTCAAGCTTTGGGATCTTCTTTCTTGTGCATTGCAGCCATCAACAGCCAATCCTACCACGACCCTCGCATCCCAGAAGCCTCCGGCGCCAGGGCATCGATATCTGCTCTCGCCGTCAACCCGCAAGGCACATGGTCGTCTCTGGTGGTCCGGAGTGCGCTGTTTGTTCGCATGTGGGATCCATGCATGGGCAAGCGCATCGGGAAACCTGTCGCCCACAGCGACAACTTTTGTGCAACCCTTATATCCGAAGATTGGAGAAGTGTATGTCGTGTCTCTCCCCAATTTGCGACGTGGAGGGCTACGCGCGCATGCCTGAGGGCAGAGTGTACACTCATTTGCCAGGGTGTTGCACCGCCGGCTGAAGGCGGACCAAACTTGTTGCTCTTGAGGACACTCTGGTATGGACTGCGAGTGGAAGCTCGAGCCTCCCGGGCCAGCGTTGACGAATGCCCTCTCCTAGAGCGCAGACTCTCGTCCCCGCTCTGTCACGCTTGACCTACCTCCGTCGCCAGCTCCACACCGACGGGCGTGCCACGGGAAATATCACATACAGTCGACTCTCATAACGCATACTAGTAAAACCGTGTCAGAATATGTAGGACCTTGTCAGAATTGTCCGACCCATCCTCAAACATCCCTTCCCCTCACAGTGACCGACTAGATTACAGAGAGTAAGAAAGGCTACAAGCTACAGGTAGTACCACAGGTTAGAGCATAAGAACTAGCACGTCTCGAGTTAATTCGTGTCATTTTCGTAACAAAAAAG
>WTXF01000751.1:0-11101 GCA_022496215.1 Russula brevipes | reverse complement strand
GTGTCGAGATCTTGTGGACGTGTCGAGATGAGGCGCTGCGCCAGCCCGCAGAACCCAAACTCTGCGATAGTACAGCGGAACAGCTTGTGGTTTGCGAGACCAAAGAAAGTCCTTGCGGCGGATCCAGAGCCATTCGGCCAAATATGGCTTTTCTGCATCAAGAAGGTCGTCGATCCCATCTTCTATGTGCGATATAACGTTCCCGAACTCCGCATGGTCTCCGAAGTGATCGGCAGCATAGCGAGCCAGAGGAAATTCCTCCACCCTACTGCGGTCGTCAATGAAGTCGTCGCTGGGGCCGTCCAACCGGAGGAGGACACCAAGACAAGCTTGGGCCATAATCGTATGCGCAGACTCGAGGCGAATATGATAATAAGACAGCGCATTTGCATTCGAGGCGGCCAAGCGACCCGACGTTAGGAACTCTTTGACCGAGAAATGGGAAAACTGCACGATCCGGGAATCCCTGTCCTTGACAATGGTGATCAAACTGGAACATGCAGATAGTACAGCTTGCTCTTGGTCCTCCCATCGCAAATCCTCGTTTAGCTTCGGAATCCCCCCGGCTGCCGAGAAATCAACTGCGAGCACGTCCGCTAGCTCCTCTACCCTCAGGGGGCGAACCACCACCGCGAGGCATTGCAACAATCGAACCGCGTGCTCTCTGTTCGGTTTGGGGATCTCCTGCAATATCCGCTCATATGTTTCGTCCAGGGTTTCGGGTAACTCCTCGAGGATGCGGCGCACACTTGAAGGGAAACATTGGCGCAAAATTTCGAGCTGACAGAAGACCCAACGAAACCTGTTCAAAGTATTAGAATAGATTAGGAGAATGTGACAGGGCGCTTACATGCCATCAGCCCTGTCTGAGAGTGACCTAATGACTGATATCTTGTCCTCCTCCCGCCATTTTCGCAAGTTTTCAAGCGAATAAACCACCGAGCTGACGAAGTCGATGATGTCCTTTCTTTGCCCACTTTCATCGTTAAGGGATATACGATTAGGTGCCAATGGCTCAACGGACTTTCGAATGTCGATCTCGGGGCGACTCGTGATGCACAGCCGTAAATTTGGAAGGTTCAGATTGACGAGTTTCTTCACAAGAGCCAGGACCTTCTCACGTGGAGATCGAATCCCAGTTGTGTTGGGACACTCGTCGAGGGCGTCAATAATAATATAGATTGGGGCCTGTCCTGGGACTTCCAGCATGTCCTCGAGGCATTGTGCAAGCGCAAGGTCGCTGGGTTGCTGCGAGCCGCGATGATGAGTAGAGTATAAGGCAAGAAGTATGTCGCAGAAGGGATCGGATTGGTTGCTAAGCTGGACAAGGACGGAAGAAAGGAGAGCACGGGCGTCCTGCTTTCTGACGTCTTTGAAGTCGAAAAAGAAGTAAGTGATGTTTGCCGAGCCAGCCTTGGAGGCGGCTTCAATATCCTGGATAATTGCGGAGCTGGAGAAAAGTTGATACCGTAAGATACCTTGCCCAGAATGAAGTGGGCGCTGACGCACGTAATAACAGTTTTACCAGAGCCCGCTAAGAAGAGCAGAGGTCAGTTAATACTGTAAGAGGACGCCATCCCCGAAGGGTGTGCAAGTCGTCAGAACCTACGTTTTCCGTGGATCCACAATAAGGGACTGGATGCCTTCCATTCATGATAGGCGTTGCTTTCGAGGAACCACCTGGATGTGCCTTCATGGCGGATATCATCCGCAGTGTTCAGGTTGACGGAAGGATCTGGCGGAGAGAGCCAAGTTCTCATGTTATCTCGCAAGTGATCTCCTGTGGAAAGCGTCAGAGGATTCAAAGGGCAATAAGGAAGCGGGCACAAGACAACGAACGGGACGAGTAATTGAATTCTTTTTCAATATGCACTCTTAGATTTTCGACACCTGATCATATAAATCGTTGTTCAGGTGGTGCAAAAAGGCTTGCTGGACACGATCTACTCACGATCGATGACTTGATTGCCCACGCCGCGCACCTCGCTGCCGATGCGCACTTCGGCGCCGTGCGTGGTTTTCAAGCCTTGCGCAGCTGCCATCCAACCTTCCTCTTGTGAGAGTTTCTCGAGCCTCCGCAGCGCATCGTCGACGTCCGTCTTTCCCGCCAGCCTCCTGACAAACTTTTCTGGGGAGACGGTAAGCAGGGAGACATATTCGATCGCCGCGGGAGGGAGATGGACTCACTGGCTTTGCTCTGCTTTATCTCTTTTGTCGCGATGCCGAGGATGGAAAGCATCTCCGCCATAATCTTGACGATCGTATCCGACATTCCCACGATCGATGGGAGCTCGATGTACGCCTCGAGACGTCGGAAAAAGCCTTCGATGCGTCCAAAGAGGTCGGCCAATGCGTCTCCGCTCGCGCCAACATCCTTGACCGCCTGTAATCGAGGCAGAGGCAGTTGAGCCGTCACTATGGCAACCAAGGACAGCGAATGAGAGAAGGGACACACTCACCGAGAGAAGGACGCCAAATCCACTAAAGATCGCCTCGGCTGGCGAGTATGCCTGAGAAAACGAGCGAATATCAGAATGCATGGTCTCGGATGTGCCTGCTGAGACTTTACCAGGCTCGCGCCGGCCCCGATGGTAGAAGAGAACGCAAGGAGCACGTTTACCGTGGGATCAAGCCAACTTGTAAGTTTGTCATCGCTACCCCCAGGTTGATCGAAACCAGGGAGTTGATCACGAAGGGCGGTCAGGACTGCATCAGGGGAATCGCAAGATTCGAGCTTTGCCAGCAATGGATCTGAGCGGAGGTCTTTCCCAGTTTTCTTCCTGTAGGCCACTAGGGCATTATCGAAGATGGATTGGTAGTTTAAGGATGAGGGGGGCGTAGCAGAAGTCTGCGACATGGTGTTCGTTGCTGATTGACGATAGGGATCGGTAAAGAAGAGCCTGAATGAGGAAGTTCACTGAAGGATCGTAACAGACGCCGTGTCTGGCGCTTATGAACTACCGTAGTACAAGTACAGCAATTGTTCGGTCATCGTTTCATTTCTCTAGGCCAACAAAAGATATCACGGAGCGCTCGAGGGCTAGAGAAAGGGGATGTGCATTAGTACTGTAGTCCATGACAATGACTCGGACATTAATGTGTTGAATAACTAATGACCAATGTGGAATAAACTACATCTTAACATTCACCCTTTTCACATTTGCGCGGGCCATAATCTCACAGCAGCATCTTGTGATGTGTCTGTTTCTGAATGTGGGCTTTTAAATGGCTCAGGTGAATGAAAGGATGAAACATTATCATCTCGGCACCAGGGCTGAACAGTTCATGGACATGTGACTTTAGTGTCACGTGTAACCAGTAAACGCGATACTGACTCGGCGCGTCGGCCCGTGGCACGGCCTGCGGCTGCGAGGAAAGGAGGAAAGGCTCACTCTGACGGTCCGACCAGCTCGCACGAAGTTCCATCATGTCCACAAAGCAAGCGGTGAACCGAGGATGGTAAAGCATATGGTAGTAGCTTGCGTAGTAGATCGCAGCACTTCGACTTGAATCGTTGGCTGTGTACGTGGGTTACAAACTTACAATCTTCGTACATGACGCATGGCATGACGTGCATTGATACTATCAAGATATCGGTAGCACTTTGTTGTAGCTATATATTCTCTGGAACAACAAATAAGGTGCTGAAAAAATGTGGAACCGGAAAAGGATGCAAGAGGCAGATCAGGGGGTAGAGCAACGATTTACCCTATTCACGCGCCACAACTCGTCTCTGCCTCTGCTCGGCAAGGTGCAATGGACGCAGGTCAACAAATCGATGAACTATACCCTCGGGCAATTCATCAGGTAAAGGATCTGACCTCTGGTGTCACGATTGCAGCCGCCTGACTGACGTTTCACGATCGGCACCTGCTCGAATGCCGTCTTCATCATCCGTCGGAGTTTCGTCGTCTTCTACAGTATCCCTCGCAGTCCCGGGAACGGCTCCCATCGTACCCGTTGCCGAAGAGGCGATTCAAGTTGTGTCTGTTTCAATGTCGGCGAGGTCCTAAAAATTGTCTCGGTCACTGTAATCTGCGTAATGCCCGCATGACTAGAGACGCACACGTGGATGAAAAGACGTCATTGGTCATTGACCTAGAGGGTAACTCGAGGAGCTCGGGATCCTCGGACTTTCTGGCCGGTGATTATAATATCAGGTTGTCCCCTGTGCGGCCGGCGCCCAAATTGTAGTCATGAAACAAAGAGAAGGTCGGCCCTGTGTCCGGTATTACTGTGGGAGCACCTTGTCCTACTGTAGATGAACGGCGGCATTTCCTAAACGCTCCAAGGTTTAAGAATTGTTCGTGTACAATCTGATGTCCAGACGACAGACGAGTGAGACGACAGAGGTGCCGGTTGTGTGGCACCAGCGGAACTGGAACCAGGCGAGGCGGAACACTGGCGGAACACTGACGGAACTGGGGCCCAGAGCGGCCCGGAATCAACATCACTGAACACTGCCCTTTCGCATGCCAGTGTCTGTGTATCACGCTGGCCTATGAAGCTATGAAGTCTGAATTTCTTCGATTCTTTTTGCTTTCCCTACTTCCCACCGTTGATATTCTCCACTAGACAACAATAGCCATATTCACTCGTTTATTTACCTCGCATTATCTCCCCCTTATGTCCCACGACCAACTGATCGTATGTTCGTCTTTATGTAGCCCACGTTTTAGGGAATTCGCTCCTAACCCGTGAGTATGCTGCGCCATCTCATAGTTTCGGGGTGCCCTTCCCCCCGAAGTTATTCCCCTATGAATGCCGAGGTCGAGACCTTAGATGGTCAGCCTCCCCCCCACCTTCGTTTTTCTCTCAGGCGGTGGATGCGATTAAAAAAAGCCCCGTATTTGATTGGGTAGTCGGCATTCTTTAAAGCTCGCATGGTCGCCGATATTAAAGCTCGTTTCCAAAGTGAAGGACCCGTCGACGACACGTGGTGTTTTTTTACCACGCGACATGCCAGTGTGTTGGCCGGTTTCTCGGACTTGCACACCCCCCGACCTCATCCAAGACTTTTTTTACAGCCCCTGATGCCAAGCAGACCAACCTATACCTCGCTGGATCCATGTGCCTACTCCATGGCAGTGACCTTCTGTATGTCTATCACTTGCCATACGGCTTCCCTTCACTGATGGGCTGCTTCGGCCGAAACAACAGGCCGAAATGTCACGACATGCGTTCTGATGAGCCGGAACATTGTGCGAAATTAACGGTTTGGAAGACCAATAACAAAGACATTCCGTGTGCCTCGTTGCAAGTAATTTAGGCGCCTGTTTCATATTCAACGCATGCAGTCATATCTCTTTATTGCGACCGAGCCGTCGAGACTAGTTATGTTATAGGGGCTGTGCCTGGGCACCGGTGGTCCACCTTGCGGTCATCTATAACGCTAACACCCGTACCTGATCGTCAGAAACAGCGATGCAAGGAAATACTCCCAAAGCCATACTCTTTTCCCAAACCCAACCTATACTATACACTAGGTCCCAGAGGATATGCATTTCTAGTGAGGCAAATTCAAGAGTTTGGAGGAACAGAGAAGGCGCGATTGGATTGCAGTAGCATGAAGAGGAGTGAAGAGATTGAGCGCTTATATTAGAGTAGGAAACCCTAACTAGGGAACACCATCCGGAGCGGAGCCGATTGAGAAGAAGGCCTTCGGTGAGTGTGACGGACCCTTGTGGGTCCTGAAGTGTGAGGTGAGTAGAGTGAGCATCGGGGCAACTGAAGATGAGGAATTCGAGGCGTCATGCCATTGCCTGAAGGTCACCAGAACGAAAGGACATGAGCGCAGCAGGGAGGCCCAACTGCTGCACTGTAATGGAAACGGTGTTTTCCTCCGATCACGAGGGCCCGGCCGGCACACCTTTCGCCACCACCGGCGCGCCAACATTTAACCGGAGCAACCAAATTCCTTGTCGACATCCAGAACAGAACAGCACGGCACAATCTGGGTGTTACAGTATGTGGTCTTTCGTGATGGTAACTGTACTGTATTGTATTGCTGACTGACAAAGTTCCGCATTATCGCCAATTCCGAGTGTATGCGCAATCCGATTGGTGGGGGTGGTGCAAGGGTTGAGACGTCACTGGCACACAATCTTGATATCCTGGAAACCCCTCGCGCTGTCTTTCGGTCCCTTCTTTCTCAGCGCCGGTCAGTGCTCAGCCTCTGATGCCCCGCTCATCAGTGTTCGCAGCCTTCCCACCACTGTCGACGCTTTTTTGTTTCGTTTCAGGAACCGTGCCCGGGAGATCCGGGCCGGGTAAGCCACATGCAATGAGTCACGTATGCGCTCGTTCTCTCTGACTGACACGAAGACGATTCTAGTGATCACGTCTTCCTTGCCTACTCCCCCGTATCCCCGGGGTCCAGATCCGATGCCAACTACACATACGATAGAGCGTGGGACGTCCAGGGTCTTTGCTGCCATCCAATCGTCATAAAGCTTTCATCGTCGTCCGACCGTCCATACTCGGATCCGACGTCACGTCGACAATGCATCTATCGTTGTGGGTTTCCGTCTTGATGGTGGATACGTTCTCCTATCTCTGCAGACACATCGGGGTCGCTTACCCCTGCTGATGCTTTGTCATACGACAGCAAGGTTTCACTCGACACCTCTCGTCTGTTGTGGTCGATGTTCGGAGGAGCCGGTTACGTGTTTATCCGTGGCACTGAAACCTGTCCTCCTCGGTATAGGTTTTACAATACATGCCGTCTCCAAACATCCGGTCTCTCTCTTTCCAGACGAGTTCAGGCGCCAAGAATTCTAAGTGGTCGTCCTTGCTCTGGACCACGAACACGCGTTGTTTCTGTCGGACCCACAACATGGAGGCAGTGGATCTTCAACTCCAGCTACAGTGGGTTGCCGCTGATGCAAAGGGCTACCGCAACCTGGTTCACGAATTATAAAAAGGCCTGCAGATGACATCGAGGACTACAACACCAACCCAGTCAAAGAGTTTGCATATTCACAAGACATACAAAGTAGTATGTGTTCCGTCTTAGCTTGGCCGTCCCGGTCCCCGATCCCGACGCTAGAGCTTTGCAGATGGACATTCATATCGACGGCAACCTCGCCCAAATGGTCGGTCCAGAACGCGCAGCGTGGTACTTCACTCGTCTTTTGCGAGTGGACGCGCGAGCTCTCCGGCCTACCGTCTCCCAGGATTGGCCCCACGCCTTCTTCATCACAAGCCCTGCGGTGCAGAATGCCCGTCCTTCCCTCACCATCGACGGACTGCCCGCTTGGCTCCTCGATTACGCGGTGCGAAACTATGGCACGGTCGTCCCGCAGCGCATCTGGTCTCCGGCGCAGCCCACCGAGGGCCAACGCTACTCCAATGTGTCGCTGAACATGCCTATCTTCTTCGTTCACAACGACCGCGTCAGCCTCGGTTTGCCCTTGATCAAGGCCGTAACGGGCAGTTGCGCGACCCTGCTCGGTGCTGGTACTCCGGCTCCGATCGGAGACATCTCCACGACGTACATACGCATAAATGTACGCATTCTCCCGAGAGAGATCTGTGCACCTCGTTGCGGCGGCGCTGACATTTGTACTTTCAAGTGGCCGGGTTACAACGAGTGGAGTTCGCAGATCATGACTAAGGACCAGACGTCGGCGCACAAGACGATTCCCCTCGAAAAATTCGCGAAGCGCATCGCGGGCGCGGTGTCCAGGTTCTTAGATGTGAGCCCCTTTTTTGGAACTTCTGCAGTCGTGTGGTCGTTATTTTCTTTTTTTGGCGCTGACATTTCAATTGGTGCAGGAGGCCGCAGGACTCCACGGACAGGAGCCAAACTGGCGGATTGGCAATGGAGGGATCACGAAAGAACAGGTCATGCTCATCGGGGCCGTGCACGTCTCGCAGGGGAGCTGGCAACCGATACTGCAGCTGAATCGGTTTGTGATGCCGCGGCGTCAGCACCTCCCTGGCCTGCCATAGATGCGACATTAAATGTTGTTTCGCGGGCGATGATGTCCGTTAACTAGATGGTGATGTGTAGTGTAGTGAATGGACACTGCTTAGTGCTACGCTATATCAATGTCGGTGGTCCGTGAGTTTGGCGACAAAGCGCGTGCACTGCACCGCAGTGCGGTGACTCTCGTTGGGGCAACCGGACCTCACCGATCGGATGTCGATAATCGATCTGAGCTATTGTGTAGGGGTAAGCCATCGACTGCCAGTGGCATATTTGGGTGACCCTGTCTTCACGACCGGACACGCGACCCCCAAAGCAAGGTCGAAGGGTAAGGGTAAAGGACTCGACAAACAAAAAGAAGAAGCGTAAAAGTCGTCCCAAAAGTATGACAAAGGAAATGTCGGTGCTCCTGTGCTGGCTGGCGCGCCAGTCCAGTCTCATGCACACCCCATCTGTGACTGGCCGGCCTTCCACGGATGGGATGACATGGGCACATCTACTGCGGTGGAGAGAATGTTCGGCGATAGCGTCTCCATCCGGTCAGCGCTGCTGTGCATATCCGCCAGAACTCGAAGGGACACATTCGCCTAAGCCCCAAGCCCGTCGGAGCAAGGCCGACTGTCGCATGTGCCACGTGGGGTTGTGTAGGGAACACAGTCCGTCGTCACCTCCACCTGACGGGCCAGCCCACTGCATTTGAAGATAAAAGACCCCCGTACTGTAGGCCACACCGTCGTTCGATCACTTTCATCCATGGACTTTGCCAAAAGGCATATATCGCCTTTTTCAAGGGCTGGAACCGACACAGGGTTTGGAAAGGATGAACGCCGCGCAGCGAGCCGAGCCCCAAATGTCACGCGCGAGAGCTTCAGTTTTGTCGCGGGCCGGGAAGTTGCCAAAGACTAAAGAAAATGGCCGCCGGAATAAAGTTACTTTTCGGTTGATTGGCGAATCTATAGTTACCTCTGAGATCCCCAGATGCAATGTAATGCACATGGGAAGTACACATCGGGAAAGAAACGGATGTAAGAAAGTATAAGTATATATATATATCCATCAAAGAAGAGATGGTGTGGCAGCTACTACTCATAAGCAGGCCGCCATCGCGTCGCGTGGTCCATCGCCGTGCTTGGGGACGGACGGATGCGTCACGGTTTTGGCCCTGCAACTGAAAGGAAATTCCTGATAACATACTCACTGTGGACCCATCCCCGCGCGTCTTGGTACTACTCGCATTACACGCTGTGCGGCATAGTAAAGTGGATTCCAGAAAAACAGCCTGAGAGCACTGCGAAGGAATCCTATTTGCGGAAGCCTGGCAACTTGATTTTTCTCCAATTTGTTTCGCATCGCCGGCCTCAGGACTCGGACCCAGAGGGCTCAGGTGCAACGGTTCTCTACGAGAAAACGCCCGGGTGGTGTTGTCCATGACCATTTCCAAAGGGACGGAGTATTCGATGGAAGAGCGGGCGAATGTGGACAAAGGTGACCTACCTCCGAGTCGATCAATTCGTTTATTTGGTCACATTTGGGTTGTGTGCTCAAATGCCCAGGACAACACCAACCCCGCCCTCTTTACATCCGCGCCGCGGAAAACCCTTGGGAGAACTGTCCCTCGCGTTGATTACCCGCTGGTTTATACGACACTTTCGACAGCGGTGAGTCATGTTGTGTCTAGTAAGTAGGATACATGAGGTGCACTAGTAGTATCTATTGTGTAGTAGAACGGTGGGGCAAATTCTAAATGCGCGAGACAAATAATTGCAATAAAAAAAAAAGGCTACGTTGTATGGCGTGTGAGTATGCGGGAGGTGACGACAGGTACGAGCAGGGCAATCACCAGAAGACCAGGACCCCAAGGAATAAACAAAGAGATGCAAGAGCCAGATCATGAGAAAAAGTAGAGCGACGTCATGATCTTGTTCACGTCAAACTCGCCCTTCTCCGGCACAGGCGGAAGCAAATCAACGACGTTGACAAACTCGCGCTCGTCAAAAGCCTCTTGAGCAGCCTTGGTCGGCCACATCTCTTCCTCGGGGACCTCGAACACGCACGGCGGGCTCGGTTCTTCCTCTTCCTCCGTTGTCATCGCGGCAGTCTCTGAGGTGGGTTTGGCTGCGCTCTTGGTTCGGCGGGCAGCTATGTCCCTGGCCTTGGCAACGATACCCTGCTCTTTCAATGCGTTCGACGTCACTAAGGCCGAAATTGCGACTTTGTAATCCACGTAACGCTCACGGAACTAGAAGAAACGCATAAGGAAGGGCAGAAGGTTTGAATGAGAAGTACGTACTTCATTTAGAAGTCGACCGAGGACATCCGAGGAGTGCAGGGCGATGAACGTCTCGCGGATAATGGTTGACATTTGATCAACCGAAGAAGGGTGCGTCCAGTAAGAGTCGTGAACCGCGGCGAAGGCCAAGCCTTGGGTCTGTGACGACGGTGAACGGCCCGCCCTGTTGCAGACGAAGAAAAAACGTACGCGAGTTTCCAGAGCCGTGAGTAGCATATGGGTTGCATCCAGGCTGTGAACAAAATTAGGCGGGAAAGCCGTCGCTTGCTTTCTCGAATTGACTGTACATAGATTAGTCCTTCGCCGACACGAGATCAACTAGACGGCGTCTGCTCACCCTCGGCGGCTGCATTCGGATCCGAAATGTAGACCGACTGTATGCTGGCCATGATCTGTTTTCGGTTAATTTTACGGTACGGCTGAACGACGGGCAGCCCTAGAGGCGTCGTCCACACGACGGTGGTCATTTGTTCCTTCTGCATGCGCGTGGCACCCTTACACTTCTTCTGTCTTCTCGTGTCAAGTTCTAAAGATTCGCGGACACGATCACTTGGTAAGGACTTGGCAATGATGCGTGCGCAGGAAGTCAGCCAGATCATGATATCCTTTGCACCTCGGAACGAGTCGCCGATACATTGCATTACCTGGTGGAGGGCATCAGAGTCCATGTATCGGAAGGGAGTAGCTTCTCCACACCTTCTTGGTGAGGTATGCAGAAATTTCGAAGCATTCCTCAGGAGGAATATCGCCACGGTCCTTCAGCTGCTTCTCAATCTGATCTCGTGCCCCGACAAACGTAACACCGTATACAGTCGTCATGACCGTCTGCTTTACAACTTTCCGCGAGATCTTTCCACTGAGAATTTTGGCGTACTTGGCAT
>WTXF01000750.1:0-11111 GCA_022496215.1 Russula brevipes | reverse complement strand
TGCGAGCTCCTCGATACAAGGCGGACGAGTAGCCGCTGTACATTGGAAGTACACGTGCGAACCCGCAGTCAATATCCTCTAACGTGTCATCGAGCGCGGTGGGTAATTCGTTCAGAGTGTGCCGAATATGTCCTGAGGGGCACCGGCAGAGGTCGCGAGCTGACAGAAATTACACTGGGAACCAACGATACAGGTGTGAGCCAGAGTTGCGAAGAATAGTCGTTACTGATAGCTCTCACCCCGTCGGTCCTTTTCTGTGAGCACATCAATGGCCAATTCGTTATCCGTTGCTTTCCATCGTTGCATCCTAGGGTTCATGTGAGCAAGAACCTGACATATTCCATGATGCCCTAATTTGACCGCGCTCTCCATGTAGGGAAATAGAACGGAAGGGCAAACTTGAAGGCTCCAGGACAAGTTCGACGTCGGCCTGATCTGTTAATGACACAAATCCGCATGTTAGAGGGTTGAAGCGACAAGCAGCCCCAGGACTTCGCCACGGGGGAGCGACAGACCAGTCCGTCGTTGGGCCGCCGTCCAGTCCGCCGATGATAATATACAATGTAGTTGTCCAGGGAGCCTGAACATGACGTGAACTCAGTTGCTACCCATTCCAACACATCTTCAAGTTGATAGTGACCTTATTCTTCGGGAGAGAGACTGAGGATGGAAGACGATCGCGCGATCATGAGCATACGATGGATGTCTGAAGTAACTGCAACTTGACAGGAAAAAAGATACACGGCTGTACGGCGGGCCGGTAACAAGCCCAGTTGACAAGGCGGCCACGTGGCACGTGCGGTTCAGTTTCCCCCGTTCGCGTTCGTCAAGCTCTCCCATTAATGTTTTACGTTGAAGGACCTTCTCTGGTATTTGCTCTGTCCGATTTACCGGCTCATTCGCTTGTTTGATGCGTGAATAGCTACACAAATTACGCGAGGCTAGTCATGTTCTCGTTTAGATTCCAAAGCGCGTTCCAGTGCGGGTTCGAACCCGACGACGAAGTCTTCTTCGCCAGGGTAGGAAAGTGCCAAAAGCCGTCGTCACCGCTCTCGTAGATTCCTTGGTCCCGACAGGTTACATACGCTTCGCGCCAGATGGTGCGTAAACCACCGGCCACTCGATTCTCGTTGGTCCTAACACCGCTCGCTCTTCATTATAGGCTACTTCGTGTTCGCCGCGTTCGCCTCTGCGTTCATGCTCAAGGTAAGTCATCATCCTCTCTATCACCTCAAGGTGCTTGCCAGCCTTTCTCATTTACTTCCGCTATAGCTTCTGCGTCCAGAATGCTCGAGGTTCATTACGCCGGTGTTAGAAACTGATTTCTATCAAACCATCGAACGCCTCATCAATACCAACCGGATCTCCGCAGATGGCGATTGATGAACGTCACACCCCAAAGTTGTACTCGCGGTTCTTGGCGAGCTTGCTAGCGAAACATAGGCTTGACGGCACAGCACATTTACGCATGCATCAGCAGGGACCGCCAGCACAGCAGTCGCAGACAGGTTCCGGCGCCCCAGTATACCAGCAGCCACCACCGCAACAGCCACCAACGTCGCATGGCCAGAGCTCGACCTACTCAGCAGGTGTCGACAGCGCGAGTAGACATGATCTACCTCCATCCGTATCGCTTAACGACGGGGCGACGGCCCCAGAGGAATTAGCCGATGTGGTACTGGCGAACGCGCACGAGCCCAGCTACATGGTCGGTGCACCGCCGGAATTCGAGTTTGGTAACGAGGAGCAACATGAACCGATGAACTTCACGTTTGACACGATCTTTACGCCTGGGAATGACGACATGCTCGCTGCGATGCAAGCGATACTGAATCCCGCATGGTCACAGACCATGATGATGCCAGGGTCTGTAGTCCGGTTCGCTTGCGTCTTTCTCGTGAGGGCTGATTCTTAGACCTCTGCAGGTTTTCTCTGCCTTCGGGAGAGTCGATGCAAGGCCACAACAACTTCCTGGGAAATGGCATGGCCATGAATAATTATCAAAATGTCCAGCCGCAGCCAGAAGTACTTCTGGGCTGAGCGTGTCTCGAGCACTGCATCGAGACATGCTGGTATTTGCCTCGCATTCTCACCTTTTTTTTTTCTCCTTCTATCGTTAGTCATACGATCTGACGAATGAACTCGGGCACGTTCCTTCGCGCACACCCGTCTGTCAGCCCCCATTCATCGATTTTATGTTTTGCAATATCCTTCTGCGTCTGTGACACGCTTGCTTTATCTATCCCCTATCCATCACCCCCCCACTGTCGTATCGCTTTCCCCTGTCCCACAACCACTCATCTTGTTGTTCTGTCCACGTTTTTGTGTGTACCGTTCGGGTTTTGAATAACTACTGCAGCATAACTATGAGGTCTCCGTATCCGTAAAGTTGGGTCCCCGTGCGTTGTCTTGTTACTGGAGAGCTTTTTTCCTCTAATTTCTCTAGCTCTGATGTCCCGTAGTCGTCGTCGTAGGTCTAAGTGGTAGAATCTGTCGTCGTGTAATGTAATTTGTTGTATAGGATTGTCAAATAAGCAAATGGGTCCGTTATTCGGCAATCATCATCGATCATCGATCATTAGTTGGGAATCTCAGATCCCAGATTTAGAATATGCAGGTGTTGAGTTGGAGCACTGCTTGGTGCCCTTTTTGCACTTGGCATGCAGGAGCGGGTTTGGAGGAAGGAAAGGGTGTGTCGAATGTGCGACGGGTATACAGTACCGCGGCCGAAAACGCCGTCCGCGAGGTGAAATTGCATTGAATTGGAACGTTATTTGTTTCGGGGCGCCACGGTGCTGCGTTTGCTTGGCTTCTGCTTCTGCCATCTTTCCGATCATCGCGTGATGAAGCCACCATAGAGTACTCGTACAGTAGTAGTGCACTTGGTGAGCCCCCATCATGCATTCGGGTATCATGTGAAACCCAACCCTCCCCCACACCTCACTCTTTCCTTATCCTTACAGTACTACTGTTCTCCAACTGCTAATGCTCGAGTCGCCGGGTGGATCTGGGGTTCCGAGTCCAGCGTCTGCCTTCATGGTAAGTAAGTACCACACATGGTGGTGTGGTGGCTGTTTTTCCATCTGGGGCAAAAGAGCGGATTCATACGTAGGCGCATCTCCAGGGAGGCGAAGAAGTTCTTAATTCTTTTTGTTTTTGGGTTCACGTTTCACGTTTCCAGTTCTGTTTTTGTGCTTTGTTGTTGTTTGCTGTCGCTTTGCTTTTGCCCCACGAGGCCGGGCATATCGGCTGTGCATTATAGCCGGGCCGAGCGCGCGCCTAACTTGTACTCGTGATTGATCGTTTATTTCAAATTTAGATCGTAAGTACCGTGCAGTACCATTCTGCGTTGGACATTTTTGATATCTTGCGTGAATGGAAGTGGGGGGGGGTTGGTGGTTTCTCGGTTTCGATTGCCGGGGTGGTGGAGGGAAAGCGAGGGGCCGGAGGTCGACGCTTGAATTGAAACCTTTGAAGCGTTCCGAAAATGCTTCAAGTTGAACGTGTCCTCGTTGCAGCCATCCAAATGGAAGTTGGAAAAATGTGGCCCACGGCCAACCCACGGCACGAATTTATCTTGTCTCATTCACACGGAGCGCCCCCCTGCTGGAATCGAAATTCATCTGACTGGTGAGGTCGGCCAATAACCTCTGCACTGGCAAGTCATGGAATTGCTGACTTGAGAGTTACTGACTAGTTGAGAATCGCGTGATCGCGAGTATCGCCTTGAATACACCATGTTGTGGTCCCGTCATGCCGAGGTCCACGAGCAATGTTGTAAGTTTTCCACGGATCTGGCCATACGTGAGGCGCGTGAGGGATGATGGCAGTGCAGCAGGTGATTGACGGCGACCACCACCATCCTCACGCGGCGCCTTGATTATTGTCATGTTTTAGGCCGCATTCGGCCTCAGGCCTCAGGTCTTATTCATTCGTCCCTTCTGCATGATTCGACTTCCTTGGGGCCCAAAACCGAGTGCCCCGGAATAATTTATGAGAGGCATCAATACAGGATATACTAAGGGATCCGAGTTAAACGGGTCTGAATCAGGGAATGCTGAACAGGGCTGCATCATGCCTTTTTGTGATCACTCTCGCCGGCGAGAGGGTCGGCGATGGATGAGTCGAACGATTCACTGCAGTTACAATTCTTGGTCTCGTGGTGTTTATCCATAGAACATCAAGATCACGTACATGAAGACCGTGACCATGCCAACCACATACACCCGACTCCGTGGTCATTTTGCCACCGTGTCGTCCTCCGCTCCATTCTCCAACAGTAGCTGCATAACGTCCTGATGTCCTCTTTCCGATGCTCGCTGGAATGGAGTCTGACCGTCCTTGTCCCGCGCATGAATATCGGAGTTGTGTTGAAGTAGCAGCCATACAATGCCATGGTGTCCCTCTTTGGATGCCAGAGATAATGGAGTCCTGTTATATGAATCTTGGGCGTTGACATCTGTACCATGCTCGAGAAGGGTTTGAACTATATATATATGTCCTTGTCGTGACGCATCATGCAGTGGCGTTAAGTTATCGTTGTCCTTTGCGTTCACATCTACGCCATGCTCGAGAAGGACACGAACAACTGCCACCTGTCCGGAATGCGAGGCGAGATGCAACAGCGTATTCCCATCTCCGTCCCGGACCTCCGGATCTGCACCACGCTGGAGTAGGAGCTGAGCAATGTCCACATGCCCTCTTTTCGACGCATCATGCAGCGGAGTTGAATTATTCTTGTCCTTTGCATTCACATCTACGCCATGCTCGAGAAGGACATGAACGACTGCCAGCTGTCCGTAATACGAGGCGAGATGCAATGGCGTATTCCTATGTCCATCCCGGACCTCCGGATCTGCACCACGCTGGAGTAGGAGCTGAGCGATGTCCACATGCCGACTTTCCAACGCATCATGCAGCGGAGTTGAATTGTTCTCGTCCTTTGCGTTCACATCTACGCCATGCTCGAGAAGGACACGAACAACTGCCAGCTGTCCGAAATACGAGGCGAGATGCAATGGCGTATTCATATATCCGTCCCGGACCTCCGGATCTGCACCACGCTGGAGTAGGAGCTGAGCAATGTCCACATGCCGACTTTCCAACGCATCATGCAGCGGAGTTGAATTGTTCTTGTCCTTTGCGTTCACATCTACGCCATGCTCGAGAAGGACACGAACAACTGCCAGCTGTCCGGAATACGAGGCGAGATGCAACAGCGTATTCCCATCTCTGTCCCGGACCTCCGGATCTGCACCACGCTGGAGTAGGAGCTGAGTAATGTCCACATGCCCTCTTTGCGACGCATTTTGCAGCGGAGTTGAATTGTTCTTGTCCTTTGCGTTCACATCTACGCCATGCTCGAGAAGGACACGAACAACTGCCAGCTCTCCGGAATACGAGGCGAAATGCAATGGCGTATTCCCATCTCTGTCCTGGACCTCCGGATCTGCACCACGCTGGAGTAGGAGCTGAGTAATGTCCACATGCCCTCTTTTCGACGCATCATGCAGCGGAGTTGAATTATTCTTGTCCTTTGCATTCACATCTACGCCATGCTCGAGAAGGACACGAACAACTGTCAGCTGTCCAGAACGCGATGCGTGATGCAATGGCGTATTCCTATTCTTGTCCCCTACTTCCAGATCTGCGCCACGCTGGAGAAGGAGTTGAGCAATGTCCGCATGCCCTCTTTGCAACGCATTTTGCAGCGGAGTTGAATCGTTCTCATTCTTTGCGTTCACATCTACGCCATGCTCGAGAAGGACACGAACAACTGCCACCTCTCCGGAATACGAGGCGAGATGCAATGGCGTATTCCCATCTCCGTCCCGGACCTCAGGATCTGCACCACGCTGGAGTAGGAGCTGAGCAATGTCCACATGCCCTTCTTTCAACGCATTTTGCAGAGGAGTTGAATTGTCCTCGTTCTTTGCGTTCACATCTACGCCATGCTCGAGAAGGACACGAACAACTGCCAGCTGTCCCCAATACGAGGCGAGATGCAATGGCGTATTCCCATCTCTGTCCCGGACCTCCGGATCTGCACCACGTTGGAGTAGGAGCTGAGCAATGTTTACATGCCCACTTTTCAACGCATCATGCAGCGGAGTTGAATAGTTCTCGTCCTTTGCGTTCACATCTACGCCATGCTCGAGAAGGACACGAACAACTGCCAGCTGTCCGAAATACGAGGCGAGATGCAACAGCATATTCCCATCTCCGTCCCGGACCTCCGGATCTGCACCACGCTGGAGTAGGAGCTGAGCAATGTCCACATGCCCTTCTTTCAACGCATTTTGCAGAGGAGTTGAATTGTTCTTGTCCTTTGCGTTCACATCTACGCCAAGCTCGAGAAGGACACGAACAACTGCCAGCTGTCCGGAATACGAGGCGAAATGCAATGGCGTATTCCTATATTTGTCCCGGCCCTCCGGATCTGCACCACGCTGGAGTAGGAGCTGAGCAATGTCCCCATGCCCTCTTTTCAACGCATTTTGCAGAGGAGTTGAATTGTTCTCGTCCTTTGCGTTCACATCTACGCCATGCTCGAGAAGGACACGAACAATTGCCAGCTGTCCCCAATACGAGGCGAGATCCAATGGCGTATTCCTATATTTGTCCCGGCCCTCCGGATCTACGCCATGCTCGAGAAGGGCCTGAACAATGCCCACATGTCCCACTTGCAAAGCCCCCTCCAATGGACCCCACTCGTAGTCGTCTTCGGTCCGGGTTTCCGTATTCGCACCGTGTTCGAGAAGCACTTGAACAACCTCAAAATATCCAAATCGGCATGCCACACCCAGCGGAGTCTCGCCGTTGCCGAAGCCCCGAGCATTCACGTCTTGCGAGTGCTCGACGATAAGGAACTTCGCGACCTCGTGGATCCCGCATGCGGCGGCGTAATGCAAAGGGGTTGCCCTGGTCCGTTGCTGGCCCGAAAATTCATTGTTCTTGGATCGATGCTGGCCGTCTTCTGGATCGTATATCCAGACCCAGGCTGAAAGATGGTGTTCGCTCGGCTCAAACAGGCACTTCACAGCATCTTCCGTGTCTGGCCATACTTTCTCGAACCGTGCATGACCAACCCAGTGCTCCGCAGCGTACTCGGCCAGAGGAAACTCTCCAAGCTGTCCTTGGTGATGTTTCATCCAGATGTAGCAGAGTGCTCAGGCAGGCTGCGCGACGATCGTGTGAGCTGGCGTCATAGAAACGTGGAAACGGGAGATGCGGTATCGCCCGCATTGGCGAGGCGCTCGGATGTCAGGTACTCCTTCACCGAGAAATGCGCGAACTGGATCACTGATGAACCATCCACATTGACTATGGCAAGTAGGCTGGAACATGTGGATAGCACAGCGCGAGTCGGATCTTCTGGCCGCCAATCCGCCAAAAACGTGGGTGTTGACCCTGTTCGAAATCGAATGCGAGGAATTCTGCGAGCTCTTCGACACGAAGGGGACGGGTGGCTGCTGCGACACATTGGAATAGCCTGTGCGCGAAGTCCCAATTCTGTTCACCAATATCTTCCAACGTGCGTTTATATGTGTCGTCAAGCGTGCTAGGCAGTTCATCTAGAACGCGCCGTATACGTCCCGGGAGGCAACGGCAAAGGTAGGCGAGCTGACAGAAAACCCAACGGAACCTGGATTAGAAGCATGAGGGAGGATGATGAGGAGTCATGGTGTTGATAACTTACATGCCATCGGCTCTCTGTGTGAGAACATTAATTACGAGTTCTTTATCCGCTGCTTTCCATAGTTGCATCTTGTGAACGACAAACCCGACGTATTTGGCGATGTCCTGGATTTGTCCGCTCTCACTGTGGAGTGAAATAGAGCGGAAGGCCAGAGGTTCGAGGACAGGTTCGATATCGGCCTCCGGCCTGCTAGTGACACAAATTCGCAGACCCGGAAGGTGTGAATCAACAAGCTTTTTTACGAGCTCCAAGACTTGTTCACGAGGGGACGGTAGACCGGTCGCAGTCGGACATTCATCCAACCCATCGATGATGATGTAGGCTGTGGTCTGTCCAGGAAGCTTGAGCATCTTCTCCAGACATTGTGCAAGTTCGTCGTGACCGGGATGTTGTGAGCCGTCCTCATGTACCGAATATAAATCGGAAAGAACGGCACAGTAGGAGTCGGACTGATCGCAAAGTTGGACAAGCAGCGACGACAGCATCCACGCAGTCCTTTCTTTTGGACGTCTCTGAAGTCGCAATAAAAGAAAGCCAATGAGGCTAGTCCCAGCTTGCGCATGTCACGAATGTCCTGGATGATAGGCAGAACTAGAGAATTGCATAAGTTTCCGCGAATAAAATATCAATAGGCTAATGCACCTGAGTACACTTTTTCCTGCACCCGCTGCAGAGAGTAAATTTCACCTCAGAAACTTGGAAAAAAAGGACAGTGGACAAACGTTTTCCATGAATCCATAAGAGAGAACTTGGTCCAGATGACTTCCATCCCGAGAAAAGGCTTCCCTGGGTAAACCAGGTTGCTGTCCCACTGTGCTGAGACTGACGAGCAGTGTTATGGCTTGTCCATGGATCTGGAGGAGAGAGCCATTTTCGGACGTCTTTCTTCAGTTTGTTACCTGTAGGGCCATCTCAGCGCGTCCATTCGTCAATGACCACACCATAGAGCGACCCACGTCGTAACTGCTTCATCAATTCTGCAGTTCGATCAGCCACAATAGGAGTTCATTGTTTCCAGCCAAACGTACCTAGGCATCTCTGACATCCTCTGCTAGTGCCTTGCCGTCTGGAAGGCATGCTGTTCAAACCGCGAGTAATATGCCCAGTGGGATTTGCTCACCATCCATAATCGCCCTCATATTCTGGACAAGACCATAGACAGCCTCGAGGCTTTGCGCTGCTGTCGCCCGAGCCTCCTCGAGGGTGAGCCTATCCAACTTCTGTAGCACCTCCTCGACGTCATTCTCTCCAAGAAGCTTCTTCACGAATTTCTCTGCGTTGCGTTGAGACAAGTGAGGCATAAGCCAGGACAGACTCGGACTTACTCGGATCGACCCTGCTTGATCTGTTTTGTCGCCACCGCCAGCATGGACAGTAATTCCACGATTATCTTCACGAGTATCTCGGTCATTATCGGCGTTTGGGGGATCCTCGCATAAATGTTGAGTCTGCTCAAAAGTTCTCGATAGACTCGAAAGGTCGATGAGCGCATCATAGCTTGCGCCAACGTCTTTGGCCGTCTAAGTCACTCAGACGTTATGCGAATATGCGCATGAGAACGGAGAATGGGACATACAGCGAGCAAGAGAGCGAACCCGGCAAATATTGCCTTGGCAGGTGGGAATGGCTGTAGAAGAGTCAGGGATTGGTCATCCTAATCAGTGTCGTTGTACGTACTACCAGACCGATGCCCTCGCCAAGGGCAGTGCTAGTTGAGAGCGTATGTAGAACGCGGACGACAGACTTGAGGGATTTCATAACCTTTCCACCTTCACTGAATTCGCGGAAAGCCTGTGCTTGCTCTTGTAGGATGAGAGTGATGGAGTCGGCAGAGTCGCATGTTTCGATTTGCTTGGCCAGCGGATGGTCTTCCAATTTGGTCCCCGTCTGTCTTTCGTAGTCCTGAAAAGCCTTTTCGAGGATTAATTGGAAGGACGAGGACGGGTCGGGATGGCTCATATCCGGGAGTCGAAGAAATAAGTCTGAGGATGAGGAGGGAGAAATGGGTCCTTGATGAGAAGGTGTATGGCGGGATGTTGTGGCAGAGGGTTTGGGTGAAGTGAGACTAGGCGCACTGCCTCGTGTATCGATAAGGGTCTGCGCCGAGGAGAGTTTCCCACAAGGACACTGCACAGACTCGGGCAAGCATCGATTAGCGCTGGTCGTTCGCTAAACTCCGTCTGTCTGGGCGCTCAAATGAAGGTCACATGTCCACGACGCGTGTAGTATCCAATTGGATTGGCCACGAAGAAACGCGATTTTCGGCACCCGCGGTCTGCACGAACGTGTGAGCAGTCCGAACTGACGCATTGATACAATGAATCGAATCGCATTGCCACATCTCAGCAATGGCCATTATCTATAACATGAATGCGTTGCGAAGTGCGCAGTCCGACTAGCCAACAGGTCGCATCACAAATAGATCACCGGTGGCACTCGGAGAAAAAGGACAGTTGCAAGATGGGCACCCGGACAAGCAGGACAGTCGGATGCGGCGGTTTATTTCTCCCTCGATCCTGCACGGACTCGTGATTCGTCCTCATGAAGGACCCGGCGATCGACACTCGTTGGTAGTGCTTGCTTTCTCTACTACTCTCTCAATACAGGGAGGATTACAGCATGCATATTCGGGCACGTCAGTGGCGCAGGCGATCGTCGTAGTCCTGACCTTGGCTGGGTGGGTATCGTGGACCCCGCTACAAGTGTGGCAACGTAATCTCCCATGCGGAAGGGCGGTACGGAGATGTGAGGAACGTGGGGCACAAAAACATTGAAGGACCATGGCCCCAATTGGAGCTCATCGTCACTGCCATGGTTTCTTCCTCTTACATAGCACCGATTATCTGCAGACTAGGCCGCACACACGCGAGGGTGCCCCTTCGGTTGGCCACTAAGCTCGTGTAGAGAGCCCACACGTCGCACGCCATGCACATGAGCAGCATGGCGGCTAGGGGCGCCGGACATATGTGTGCGTTCGGTTACGCAGTGAGATAGACTGGTGCGAGGGAGAGTGCTCAGAGGATATTGGTGGGACGTCTTTGGGTGGACAGCAGTAGTCGGAAGATGGTGAGCCAACTGTCACTTCTGGTGAAAGGTCACCCCCCGAAAGGCGCACCGCGAGAACCCGTGAAAAGGTAAATCCTGGGAGCCGAGCTTACCTCGCTACCCTGCTATGAATGCTGCACGACCGAGTACTCCGCAGTGATCACGCCTCCAGAGTTATAGCCAACATCTACGAATGTTCGGAGAAAGCCTGAGACGAGAGCTTTGATGGGCTGGTATATTGATGTTGGGGAGCCAACGTGATTTCGAACAGGAGCTTTGCTGCTGCTTGCAGGTGAGATCCCACTGAAAGGTCAAGGTATTATGACAGTAGGGAGAATGAGGTGCTGGTGGGTGCTGAGGAATAAAG
>WTXF01000075.1:0-163032 GCA_022496215.1 Russula brevipes | reverse complement strand
CTCTCCCGTATTGTCGTTCTCTACAGGAAACTATAAAAGGGCATGTCCATCGTATCATGTCCAGGCACTGGCGACGGGAACACCACAGCCGTCAGTGCCACAATCCTGCCCAGGAGCATTTTGCGCGGAAGAGGCATGCATTTAACTGCACACTGCGTGCATACGACCGGTCGACCTTGCCCATGCTAGCGTCAGAAAAGGTCATCGTAAACTGGGCGGTGCGGCGAACGCTATAAGGTCAAACGTACGGGCACATGACGGTAGAGAATGACGAACGGAGCTCGACAGGCCTTTTTTTTTTTTGAAAACGCTCGAACCCTTTTTTATTTATCCCGATTTGTACAGTTAGCTCGCTAATGTAACTACGGGGGAGTTCAGTTGCTGGTAGCAGGTGATGGCATCAGCTCTAGTCAGCACGTTGTAGCCAGACCACGCGGGGTCCGGAGGGAGGAAAAAATGCATTTATGCACGCCCATGGGTGGGGGGCAGTGTGGGACTCAGAGCATCTGGGATGGTCTACTACCCACTAAAACCTCACTATGAGGAATCCAGTTCGATGGTATTTCGAGTGGTTCCCGGGTGTCTTTGGTTAGCCTGTGTATGCGTTGTCATCATGTTCATGCTTAGTTGGGTTTCTCAGGTGTAGGTTGTCGGTGTGGGGTCAGGCCGGTCAGGGCCCGCGCCCGCGGGTTGTCAACGGTGGTTAGTGACTTGGCAGTACCTTCGTGTGTGGGGGGGCGTGGCGTGTCTTGGGGGTGTATCCTTAGCGCGATTCAAGGGTCATCTTTGGCGATGGTGTTACCGTCTGGAGGGGCATTGTATCTCCTCAAGGGTGTTTGTTGCCTGGAGTCCTCACGAGCGTTGACGCGTTGACGCGTTGACGATTTCATGGATGTTTCCTGTGGGGGCCTCGTTCTGTGCCTTCTAGCTTGCTGGGTTGGGTCACGAGCATTTACTTGGGGTGGGCTCACCATCCTTGTCTATTGCGTGGGTCAGTCTACTGTTATTATGGGCTCGCTGAGCCCTAGTCATTTGGTGTGGTTTCTTTTGTTATGTTTTAGGGTGTATGTTGGGGGCGTAGGGGTGTGGTGTGTTTTTTCCTTGCCACGGATGCGTGGGAAACCCGCTCCAGGGTGATGGTAGCGGTTCAAGGAGCCCCTCGACAGGCCTTTTCCAGGCACCGAGAGAATGTGGTGCAGTCACGTGTGGTGAGGTGAATCTCGGCGTCTGTAACACACTTTCTTTCCGCCTCACTTCAAACAGACCGAAAATATATATACTAAAGATCGAATCAAGCACAGACGGAGGATCGTTGCTGTCGGTTGCCACGAGCATGAATGCTGTTGCGTCAGGCCCCGTTTCTCTTCCTGCGAGTCTGCGAACGCTAACATTTGTCTCCGATGCCGAAGAAGATATTTTCCTTCCCTACACGCGTCTTGCGGCGCTCAAGCCTCCTGACAGCACTGATACGGGCCACTTTCACGAACTTAGGTCTGAGGATTCCAAGGAGGATACACTGCTCGTCCATATCGAGCTTCAACTTCCGCCAACCGTCGACGGGCCTGTGCGCAAGTTCGAGAAAACGAAACGGAACGTTGGCCGAAGGAATAAAGGAAGGATACGGAAGGGCTCTAGCAGTAGGTCTGAGGTTACGATCGGATAGGAGGAGCTTGACCCTGGCCGCAAGGATGAAGTTGAGCTCTTCCAGGATAAAACGGCGTTCTGTGGAAGGCAAGGTGAGTCTTGTCCCTCGGGCATCGCTTCACCTTTTTATATCGCAACAGGTGCCCTCGGCGTGTCATCCCCACTTTGAAGGCCATCTCACTACCAGCTCAATTGGCCCCGCATATATTTACCATCGAGTTTTTGTCGTTGGTACTGAGACAGCTGCACTTCCCAGAACCAACCGGCCGCGGCTTGTTCGACTACGCGAAGCTAGCTGAAGCAGGCGCACATTCTCGAACTTGGGTACGAACCTCAAGTCTCCCTCGCTCTCTCTCACTCGGCGTCGCCCTCACCTTCTCTTGTCCGAAAAAAAAAGCGAGGTCCGGAACTGGACTCCTCCCGCACGCGCGCTCAGCCTCCTGGCGCGCAGGTACACCGCGACGGACGTGCCCGCGCTCCTTCCGTTCCTCCGGAGAAACCTGCTCTCCGTGTCCCCGACTACCGCCACACGATCACCGTCGCGGCCCTGGACTGGGCCCTACCCGCGTTGCGCAGCAGGGACCCGCCGGGGGTTCTGCTTGTTGTGGACTGCATCTATCATCCGACGCTCGTACGTCCGCAGCTTGCAATGCAACAATGAGCGTAATCGCGGCGGTGAAACACACCGCGGTGCTCTTCGTGGCGGAGCTGCGTAAATTTCTGGAAGGGCGGACTGAGCTAGGGTGGCGTGTGTGAAGCGTTGCTGAGGATTTGCTTTTTCGAGTCCTCGTTGGGGTACTTATGTGGGTAGCCTGGCACGAGAACATCCCACGGCGGGACAACTTTTCCTTCTCGTTATGTGGTCGGTCCCCTTTCGATTGTCGCGAAGCAAATGAACTCTAAATCTGGACATTCTCAGGGAGGGTTAATGCAGTTTACGGTAGTTATGAAGCACCAGTGTTCGTGGGTCCTCGAAGACAACGCGACCCAAAGAGTTAGCACGGCAAAAATGAGCGAACATGCCCTCAGAAAGAGGCAGTGGCGTGTGAATTATGCGCACGTGCCACGTGGTCCTCCTATGCCTACTAGTAGTCCCCTTTCCCCTTTCCCTTCCCCTAAACTGTATTGGCACAGCACCCAATGAGCTCTCACAAGTGCGTCAAACGTCACAGGCCATTTCTATGAAATAACTGAGTTTTCATGTAGCCAAGAAGCTGTCCAGACTGATGCTTCCTTCGAGGGCTTGGCCATGGAGGAATGTTTGACACGCCAGGTGTTCGATGGACCGCGAGGTTTATGTGGGCCTTTTGTGAAAATGTCTATGCCTACAATGGCATCTAACTACTGCGATGTAGGCCAGGCAACGATCGACGATCTCTCAGATGATGTCATCCTAGAGATATTTGGTTTTTATTTGGACGACAAAGGCCCAAACGAACCTTGCAGCATCGACAAATGGCATACGCTAGTGCACGTGTGCCGATGGTGGCGAAGCGTCGTGTTTTCGTTGCCGCGCCGCCTCGATCTACGACTTCTCTGCACAGGAGATAGATCAGTGGGAGCAATGCTGGATATCTGGCCAGCCTTGCCTATAGCGATCGACTATTATGACGATTGGAGATCAAAGGAAATGGTGCTGAAGAACATCATTGCTGCACTCGAGCACCCCGACCGTGTCTGTCACATCAGCATCTACAATTCTCCAGGAGCATGCATCAGCAAAATCGAAAAAAACTTAAACTGCTTAGGACTACTTAGGTCCACTTAGGTTACTTAATGTCTTACTTGATTGGCTTACTGGGCTTAGTAAAATTTTCTCCAAGCCCCTTGAGTACATTTAACATCAGCATTATGTAAGTTTGCTTGTGGGAACTTGTGCAAGCGTGAGCAAGCGCGAGCAAACGGAAAAAGCGCGAAAGCTCATTAGCTCAGCAAGACAAGTCCCAATTTCCAAAAAGTTACCATTATTATGACATTGAAAAGCGTGCAAAAGCTCAGAAAGCTGAACAAGTGAACCAAAAACAAGAATTCTTTTTTTCACTACTACACATACCCGCACGGGTTCGCGGGTTAGGGTTTGCTCGGTACGGGTACTACCCATACCCGCGGCCCAATACTCAAGACCATCACCTGCAAGACCAAAGTTGACCGCAAATCCCGCAAGACTGTCGCCCTCGGCGCCCCTCAAGATCCCAACGCCTGCAAGACTGCCGCTTCCAGCGTGCCTCAAGTCTCCGACTTCAAAACAACAGCAAGCCCACCACCCGCAACTCGCCCGCAATACTAGCAAGAGCAACGCCCACGCGCCACCAGCTTCCACACCCTCAAACTACCCTCAACCGCAACTGACCGTGATGTGCCCGCGCGTCGCTCAAGACCCTGTGCGTGCCGGGTGCCCTTGTCCTCCGTGAGACCCCGCTGAACGTGAGCGCGTCGCTTGCTGTGCTGCTCGCGCTCACGTTCCTCACGATTGCATTCCCGGCTTGAGCAGGGGTACGACAACAACACCATCCTGCGCACATCGTCGCAGCGTGTCCGGCTGTCCGCAACTGCGGCACCTCAACTTTTCCATCGCCTGCCGCCCCTCCTTCACCATAGTGAGTGCACTGTCTCTCCCATCCCACCCGCCATCTCCCATCCCCAGAAGAATGCTTATTTATCTGGTGCTTCTCACCACCAAGGAAACGTTCACGCGGTCCATTCGTCCGCTTGGCCCATTGTGCCCTCCTCGGGCGAAGACGACCTCTGCACATGCGGCACTTGCATCATGCGCTCCATCACTGACAACACCCCCTCCCCGTCTGCGATTCGTGTGAGCATGCCAAAACCACACGCAAGGCCATTTGAAAGGAACGAGAAGCACGCCTTTTGGTGAGGAAATCCACTCGGACGTTTGGGGCCCCTCCCCTACCAATAGCTTGGGGGGCCGAAAATACTACGTCATATTCACAGACAACTACACGCGCTACACGCATACTTACATCCTCCGCATCAAAGATAAAACCCTTGCCGCTTACAAGTCGTTTGCGGCATGGGCCAGGACTCATCACGGCATGAGCATCAAGCGCTTTTGCCCACCGCGGTGCCGAGTTCATCGGCCGACACTTCGACTTGTTTCTTCGGGAGCAAGGCACTGAGCGGCGCCTCACCACGCACGATATGCCGCAGCACAACGGATCGCTGAGTCCCTGAACCGCCGGCTCATCGAACGCGTGCGCCGGTCTTGTCCAAGCTCGGCGCGCGCTGTAGAGGTTCGATAGGTAGGCTACGACACCGACAGCAACGCCCCCCAGCGTTCACGCGGCTACAAGAACGATGCCGCAGATTCCGCCGATGCCACTCGTGCAGTGCCGCCGCCCCCGATACTCAAGACCTCACTCGCATCTCCCGCAAAAGCGAAGTTGACCGCAAGTCCCGCAAGACTGTCGCCCCCGGCACCCCTCAACATTCACAACACTGCCACTTCCACCCCAAGTACCCGACTTCAAAACAACCCTCAAACCCACCACCCACAACACTAGCAAAAGAAACGCCCATACCCCCGACAACCTCCAATGCAATTTTTTCGCAGTCGGCAAACACACACAATCCAGTTACATCATGTCCACCTGCTGCCTCGCAACAGAGGCAGCGGGACGTACGCGCGTAGGCCCTGGGAGCCAGCCTCGCACCCGCACCCGCACCCGCACACTACCCGCACTCACACTCTGGGACCGATCGCCGACCCGATCGCCTCATCCTCACCCAGCACCGCATCCACTGTGACAAGAGGGCCCGAATCCATCACGCCGCCCGTTGGCGATGCCTCCCTGAGGCTCCCTCCCCCCCAAACTTGGAACGCACCGAAGAATTGCGTCGAACCGCCTTCCCTGACCACTCAAGCCAACGCTGGGTCTGGGGCAGGGAGAATGAGTACGGAAGCGTGGCCGCGGCCACCGGCACTTTCGGTTTGTCCACCCTAACCCGTATCATTACCCTGACCCGTGGGGACCCGTTTGACCTGTACTATAATAACCCGCGGAATGCCGGGTACTCAACCCGCGCGGGAGCGGGTACGGGGCTTACTTCAGATACCCGCGGGAATACCCCGTGCTGTTGCCTACATTGCGGTGGGCGGGCACGAAGAACATGCGGAGCTCTCAGGGGGCAGCCGCCACGACGACATCACGGCGACCTGTGCGACTTTCGCATTGTGCATCACCCGTGCCAAGCGACCGAACTCGAGCACATCGCGGCGGGCACGAAGAACGCGCGGAGCTCCCAGGGAGCAACCACCATGACGACATCACGGCGACCTGCGCGTTGTGTGTCACCCCCACATTGCGGCGGGCACGAAGAACGCGCGGACCTCCCAAGGAGCAGCCGCAACGACAACATCGCGGCGACCTACGCGTCGTGCGTCGCCCGTGCGGAGCTCCGAGGGAGCAGCCGCCACGACGACGACACCGCAGCGACCTGCGTGTCGTGCGTCGCCTGCACCGACCGAACGCAAGCATGTCGCGGCGGGCTACGAAGAACGCGCGGAGCTCCTAGGGAGCAGCGGCCACGATGAGTCGATGACGTCGCGGCGACCTGCGCAACCTGTGTCTCGTGTCACCCGCGCCGAGCAAACAAATGCGAGCACATCGCGCACAGCAGGCACGACCGCGTGAACAGAGCTCTGTTATCATCATATCCCTTTTATGTAGTAGTTTACCCATTATAGATACTTAGAAGTGAAACCCGCAGTCATAAAACTGCGGGTTATAAAAAATGCTAGAAGTAGCCGTACCGTGCTGCCGTTTTCGGCCGTACTGTATAACCCCCGTATCGTACAGTAAAAAGTTTTTATTTTATGACTACGGTACGGGTTCAATCGTGTACCGTACTTAGCCGTAAATTATACGGCCATAAACTGATACGGTATGGTTCACAGCCCTATACTGTATACAGGATGGTGCTTACCCCTACTTGTCAGCTTGTAGCTTTCTAGCTTGCCACAAGCTAAAAAGTGAAAAAAGATCACCAGTAAACTACCATATTACTGATGAAGTAAATTAAGTACATCTCAAGTATCTAAAGTCCCTTAAGCATCCCAAGTCCTCCAATCATCCCAACTCCCAAGTACCATAAGCATCCAAGTTCCCCAAGCATCCCAACTCCTAAGTTCCCAAGCATCCCAAGCCCCCTAAGCATCCCAACTCCCAAGTCCCCAAAGCATCCCAAGCCCCACAAGCATCCCAAGTCCCCCAAGCATCCCAACTCCCCAAGTCCGACAAGCATCCCAAGCCCCTGCAAGCATTCCAAGTCCCCTAAGTCCCCCAACTCCGGAATTCCCCAAGCATCCCAAGCCCCCACAAGTGTCCCAAGTCCAGGAAGTCCCCAAGTCAACTCCTAAGTCCCCCAAACATCCAAGTCCCACAAGTGTCCCAAGTCCTCCAAGCACCCAAGTCACAAATAGGTGACTTTTCCTTACCACACCTGCAGGTACAGGTTTGACCCAAGCTATATGTTGGAGTTGAGGCCGCCAGCCACGCACACCGCGTGCCACACTCGGCCCGATCAGGCCGTGGGTGGAATATACCCAAGTCAACTGACATTTACTGTACAACGGACTCATATAGTTTATTGAAACGCGTCCAACATTCGCTCCTTAGTTTACTATAAAGTCACTATACTTTCGTACACAGGAACCTCAGTCTTTCTCTCTTACGACTGAGGTTAGTATTCACTCATTATGTGTTTCCTTACTTAGCTGATTAACGTACATAGTCTCAACTATCTACAGGTTAGCTAATACAGTTAGTCTTTCTCTCTTATGACTGAGTCTCAACTATCTACAGATTATGAGACCTGGTTTCTAAACCAGAGTACTAAGTCACACACGCGTACACCCAGAACCAAGTTACTGTAACCCCTATGACTTCATCACCGAGATCGTCCCCACCTCCTGGTGGCAACGCCTCCTCAGCTGGGGCCGTGACTACTACTCCTGACAGTCACAAGGGAAACACACGCCACTTTGACATTCCCTACCTTGAAGAAAATGGCAGTAACTATGTCTTCTGGAGTCACCGCGTTCAGACTGTCCTCGAACTCCGAGACCTCTGGCCCACAGTTGACGGAACTGACCCAAAGCCCGATCCTACCTTATCACTTGACAATTATTCCGCGTGGCTCCGCCGAGACTGCGAGGCACGCGCCCAGATTACCCTTACCTTAAAGGACGAGTGTCTCAACTCTGTCCTGGCAGTTAAAACCGCTAAGGATTCCTGGAACAAGTTGTCAGAACGCTACGAGGGTAAAGGAGAACAGAAACTCTTACAATTAATAAATCAAATCTTCCGTTCCACTCTCTCCGACACCGAGCCTCTTGGTCCCCAGATTAACGCTGTGACACGTGCCACGTGTGCTGCTGCCAATCTTGGGCTGTCTCTTGAGGACAAGCTCATTGCGACCGCGCTGATTTCTTCCCTACCTTCGACTCTTAGCACCCTAAAGACTATCCTGTCTAACACTCCCCCTGCTCAAACTACCTGTGATGAGATCATTGGTCGTATCCTTCTTGACGAGCAGACCCGCATTCAGGAGTCCGGGGTGAACGCGACCGCGTTCTTCGCTAGGGCTGCTAAAAAGGTTAAAGGAAAAGATAAGACTGGAGAGAAGCAGAAGAAGAAGTGTACTCACTGTAACAAGCTCGGGCACGAGATTGGGGAATGCCGCAAACTCAAACGCGAGCAAGAAGCCAAGGGGAACACTGCCCCCAAGGCCACTCCCTCCAGTGGCACCAACGCGGCGGCACCAGCCAAAGCCGCGGTTGCGACTACAGAAGAAGCAGTTTGCGTGTATCGAGCTCTTGCCTTGGATGAAGCTATCTATGCCCATCGCACACAGGCAGAGTTACAATCTGTGCAAAACATGTCAACTTGGATAATTGATTCCGGAGCATCACGCACCATGTCTTCTCATTGCGAATGGTTCCAAACATTTTCGGTACTTGCTAAACCGATCCCCGTTTACCTAGGGGACAACCACGCGATTTCCGGTACGGGCATTGGAAGAATCCTCGCCCGCATGCACACTGCGAACGGCTCTCGCCAGGCCGTCTTGCAGGACGTCTTGTACGTACCAGACCTTCATGGTAACTTGCTGTCCATCGCGCACCTCACTGACCGCAAAGCCGACATCTATTTCACCGGCACTCAGTGTCAGATCCTTTCAGCAAGTGGAGAAATTACCTGCATTGGTCATCATCGCCGTTCCAACCTGTACGTGATGGACATGGCCACCGTTGTCCCCCCTACGGCTTGTATTGCTGCCGTCGACACTCTCCCCACTGAAGGTGAAGACCTTTCGGCTCTTGACGCGTTCGGACTTGCTGCGCGTGTCTCCAAAGCCCGTGCGGACCTCCTCACTTGGCACCGTCGTTTGGGGCACTTGCACGCCAACGCTATCCTGCGCATGTCTCGCCACGGACTCATCAGCGGACTCCAACTTTCTGGGGACACTATGCCCACTCACCAGTGCGAACCCTGCCTCAAGGGCAAGCAAACGCGTGCTGAAATCCGCAAGTCTACCGAGACGCGCGCCGACTCCGTTCTTGGCCACGTGTTCTCCACGTCTGCAGTCCTTTGCCTACTTGCTCGCACACCAGCTTCTCGTACTTTGTCACCTTCATTGACGACTTGTCGCACCGCGTTCACGTTGTTGGCCTGAAGGAGAAGTCCGAAGTCAAGCGTCACTTGAAAGCGTTCATAGCACGCGCTGAGCTGGAAACTGGGCTTACCGTCAAAGTCCTGCGCACGGATGGCGGGGGCGAATACACTAGCACCCGCCTGACCAAGTACCTGGAGGATAAGGGGATTAAGCATGAACTTACCACGCCTGACACCCCGCAGCACAACGGAGTCGCCGAGTGCATGAACCGCACCCTTCTTGACAAGGTGCGCGCTATGCTCGCCGATGCCGATCTTCCGGAGTCGTACTGGTACGCGGCACTTGAGTATGCCTCGCACCTCCATAATGTTGTGCCCAGCGCGCTCTCGATGACTTGACGCCTGAGGAAGCCTGGAGCGGTAATAAACCTGACGTTTCAGCCCTCGCATTTTCGGGTCCAAGGCATATGTCCACATACCTGACAAGCGTCGCAGCAAGCTCGCTGCTAAGTCCCTCCTCTGCACCTTCATCGGCTATGCAAAGAACCGCAAGGCCTTCTGCCTCGTACATCGTCCAACTCGCCGCTTTATTGACTCGCGCGACGTTATCTTCGATGAAGGGGGCACCAAACCCGAGCGCGTTCTCATCGAATATAACGACGCCCCTCGCCTCAAGCAAGGGGGCGCGCCTGCATCTGCTGAAGCTGAAGTTGACCCTCCGTCAGAAAGCGAAACGGCGGAGATCGAGGACATACTTACTGATGACCTTCCCGGACTCGTACCAGACCTCACTACCTATCCTCCGACATCTCTCGCATCTTCCAGACCCAAACGCAGCACACGCGCGCCCACACGCGACGACGACCAATGCTACAACGTGAGCTCGTATGGCCCGCGTAGCCGCACCGCCGAGCACGCCAGCGTCGCACAAGCCAACGCCTCGCAGGACCCGCGTTCCTACGCTGAGGCCATGGTGCGACCTGACGGCGCCGCGTGGGAGGTCGCCTGCGACGAAGAACGCGACGCGTTCTATCGCATGGGCGTGTTCGAAGTCGTACCGCGTCCTAAAGGAAGAAAGATAGTCGGTAGTAAGTGGGTGTTTCGGACAAAACGAGGACCGGATGGGGAGGTACAGAAGTATAAGGCCCGCGTCGTCGCGCAGGGCTTCACCCAAGTCGAAGGCATTGATTACGACGAGATGTTTGCGCCCGTCGCAAAGCTGTCTTCGATCCGTACTTTCCTCGCACTTGCCGCCGAACTTGACCTTGAAGTCCACCAGATGGATGTGAAGTCCGCCTACCTCAATGGAGTACTGGAGGAAGAGATTTACATGCAGCCTCCTCCCGGTTTCGACGTCCCTGAAGGCATGGTGATGAAGCTCGTTAAGGCGGTCTACGGCACCAAGCAAGGTGGCTGCATCTGGTACGATGAAGTCAGGACAACGCTTGAAGCGTTGGGGTATGTACGCACCTCGGCTGACCACGCCGTGTTCGTCCGCGTCCGAGATGGTGTCCTATCCATCATTCTCCTCTATGTTGACGACTTCATCATGGGCTGCAAGCTACACGACACAATAGATGAGGACAAAGAGTTCCTCAAGAAGCATTATCAAATGACGGACCTAGGTGAACTAACCTGGATACTTGGCATCCACGTCACGCGTGATCGCCTGGCCGGTTGGATAGCCTTGTCCCAAGAGAAATATATTGAAGAGGTCCTGGAGAGGTTCGGGAAATCTGACGTTCGACCCATCAGCACACCTGCCTTGCCAAATGAACACCTCGAGAAACTCACCTCGCCCGAAATCGACGTAAAGTCCTATCAAAGCGCGATCGGCGCGCTCATGTACCCCATGCTGGGGACGCGCCCAGACCTCGCGTACACCGTAGCTGCCTTGGGACACCACGCCACGAACCCTGGCGATGATCACCAGCGCGCTCTTGACCGCGCGTTCCGATACCTCCGAGCTACCAGCAACAAGAAGCTCATCTTCCAACAAGGCTCCTCCGGTGGAACCGTTTTGCACGGTTTCGTCGACGCAGATTGGGCCAGCGATGTCAACGATTGCAAGTCCACTTCCGGCTTTGCTTTCATGTTGGGAGGTGGGGCCATCAGTTGGAGTTCTAAGAAACAACAGTCAGTTGCTCTTTCGAGCACTGAAGCCGAATACATAGCGGGAGCGCACGCAGCAAAGGAAGCAGTCTGGTTGCAAAGACTGCTTACTGACCTTAACTTTCCCTTTACTGCACCGACCCTCCTCCGCATCGACAACCAATCCGCGATCGCCATCGCGCGGAATCCCGAGTTTCACGACCGAACAAAGCACATAGAAGTCCGGTACCACTTTTTGAGGCAAAAGGTTGAAGCAAACGAAATCGACCTCGAGTACGTCCCAACCAATGACCAGGTCGCCGATGTCTTGACCAAAGGGTTGTGCCGTGAGAAGCACGAGAAATTCGGCGAGGCGATGGGACTGCGCCGTGCGGGCTGAGGGGGCGTGTTGGAGTTGAGGCCGCCAGCCACGCACACCGCGTGCCACACTCGGCCCGATCAGGCCGTGGGTGGAATATACCCAAGTCAACTGACATTTACTGTACAATGGACTCATATAAGTTTATTGAAACGCGTCCGACATTCGCTCCTTAGTTTACTATAAAGTCACTATACTTTCGTACACAGGAACCTCAGTCTTTCTCTCTTACGACTGAGGTTAGTATTCACTCATTATGTGTTTCCTTACTTAGCTGATTAACGTACATAGTCTCAACTATCTACAGGTTAGCTAATACAGTTAGTCTTTCTCTCTTACGACTGAGTCTCAACTATCTACAACATTCGCGCCTGTGTTTGAGGCAGGGTACTCGTGTAGGTGCTCGAGTATCGGTAAGCACGTCGCGCGCATGATCATGTGTTCTGATTTCGTAAGACGCGCTACTCTAACCAGCGGCCTTACACTGTGGCAACACTACTTGTACCATACATGTTTTAGCAAAATGGCAACGGCCGCAACGATAGCGCATACAATTCCCACAGAAACATGGGATGAAATGGGAATGGCTGCAACGATAGCACATACAGTTCCCACAGGAAACAAGAGGGATGAAATCGGCAATGGCCGCAACAATAGCACGTACAATTCCCATGGGGGTGGCACAAATTTCCCCACCCAGAAAATCGGCATTAAAACCTCATTCTCTAAAGAGAACTTGGAACCATGCTGTGGGCATGACCTAAAAATTGTATTACAAAGATGACATTTTGAAACACTGCATCAATTAGTAAGAATTCCCTGCATGACAGGTGAGGTAATCAGTTGCTAAAAGTCAAAGACTCTGTACAGGATGCTGTGGTCACTGGCAGGGGCTGGGATTTTACATGGAGCTTAGCATATATATAAGATTTGACTGTATCAAGTTTGATCCACAATTTTACCTCTCGATGAATATTGAGACATGGTTTTCCCAAGATCATTCAAAATTTCACACAGTTTTTCCACTGTTTATCAAAACTTGGTGGATTCCCCTCAAATAAATTCCACAAGCTGCATTTTATACATCATGTACACCTATTCCGAGAAGCCAAAAGGTAAAATTTCATGGGAATGGTAGATATTACAAGTTTTCAAAAACCTACCCATTTTCAAAATGAGCACCACCAATAGTATTTAGACAGGTAACCTGTACCCGTCAACACAGGTGGTTCCACAATCCGAACACCGAGACAAAATACCATAATTTGGCCAGTTTTCCTATCGCATGGGCCGCACAGTACAACTAGTGAAAAGAAAAATATTATGATTTGACGACCCGAAGCGCAGGGAAGGAGAAGAGATAAAGTTAACAGCGAGTGGGGGGTTCGTCCGTGATGCAGCGTACAATTCTACCATCATTAGCTATGGATCATCCCATCAATATTACATATACCGTCATGGCAAAATGCTTTATATGGTGATGTAATTCATCGCCATACTTCGTGCCTATCGATACTCGGGCGGGGGTGAGAATGCACGAGATGGCACAGACTCGGATTCGGTAACCAGGGATGAGTACGGGTCGTATGCCGGCCCCGATTCAGGTCCAAGGCCACTCGACGAGGGGCTCACCGAAAAGTGCTCGGGTTGGTATGTGGCATCTTTTATGGTCGTACTCGACGGAGGCGAGTGCGTGGAACCCGAATGGGGTGACTGTCGAGGTGGCTGAAAGGGAGAAGTAGGAGGCGAGCTGGTGTGCGTGTATGCCGCTGCGGGCGAAGGCCCTGAAGGAGGGGCTGCAGGTATGTCAACTGGTGGCCTTGCTGTCTGTGGCGTGCGGGCATTGGACCATTCGTCCTCCGAAAATCGGGGCGATGATGTGGCGGCCGCTGCAGCGTTAGGCGATCCATATAACGTTGATGGACTGAATGACGGAGGACGTGGACGTGGGGCGTGCAGGCGAGGGTCGGGTGCATAGCCAACTGCGTGCCCCATTTCATCCCATCGTTGATGTGTGGACTCGTCGAAGGCAGGGTCCCGCTCAGGGTCGTACGGCCGCAGCGGAATGTCCGATTCAGACGGATTCGGGTTGAATTCCGACACACTGGATGCACTGCTGTTGTAGTATGACCTCGTGAGATCTATCTTTGCTTGCCTAGACAGCATACTTGATAAGTCTCAATGAGGAGAGGGACAAAGCGAAATGTATGTACCGCGCTTTACGACGCTCATATATCACGGCGGGCTTGACACGCTTGAGTTCGCGAAAAATGTACCATGCAGCGAGAAAAGTGATGATTGTGGTCACCGCAATCAAGGAGTAACTCGCTATGCGCTGAGGAGTCGTTTCCTCTGTCGGAGGAGGTCAACAAAGCCGATGCCAAGAGGAAGCATGAAACATACGCTTTCCCGAACCCTCGATGATGACACCGATGTACACGGTGGCAAATTGCTTTGGCAAAGACAAGAATGCAGCAAGGGAAAAAGTCCACACGCTCATGCCACACGTGGAAAATACAGCAGTGGTGACTGATAAAATGCGATGTGAATGACCTCTCTCTAATAAGAAACGAAAGAGGGTCGCACAGTGTCCCGGAATAGCACTCAGACGTGCGATTAGGGCTATTCTAAAACCACCTTCGCGGACGACACGCGCTAGGCAGCCATATTGCATGTTTGTCCTTTCGAGCTTTTCTCCACGTGCAGTACAACAGTACTTGAAGGCACTTCACGTTGGATGTTCCAATGTCAGCTCACGCTCGAATAGCTCTAGAGATCACGCACTAGAAGTTACCCAATTCCCCAAGGAATGTGCCAGCTGCAACAATCGCGAAGCCTATCCAAAGACCCCAAACGACGCCACACAGAATGGCAATGATCTCGTGCCCAAAGAGCTGTGAGAGTTAATCGTCAACGGCTGGCAGAATGAAGGATTCGGTAGGTGTGACGCACTGGAGGAAAGGATAGGATGAAGAGGATGACTATCGGAATTGACCACCCTCCGGGAAGACTGGTAGGGAGATTGTGGTCAGTAGAGCAGGGATGGAATGGGGGAAGGAGAGGCAAGGTTTGAAACGTTGATGGACTTGTCGACCACAGACAAGTGATGGTAGGGTATGGCCCAAAGAGGAAGAGGACTGACCTTTTCACCCAGTGTGCGGTAGGGGTGAGCTTGTCGACGATTTGATGATGGAATATAGTGACGAGTGCAGTTATCACGGTGAGGATGATGGCGATCACATAATACCCTGAGAGATGATCAACCGCGAGCACAAAAATGAACAGGAGGACTGCGCGCACATAACCAGTCTCTACGTAGCCAGAAGCGCCAGCTGGCAAGTGCCTTCCAATTGAACACACCTTCTCGAGCGAGCTCTGCGGCCTCGCTTGGGGTGGGGCTGGGGGTACGTGAAACATGCTCTGGGGCAAACTCGTGCTTCCCAGGGATGGTTGTTGAAGAATCAGCAAAGGGATATTGCGATGGGTTGTTGCTCGGAGGGTATTGGTAAGGACTTGTGTCGACTTGGAGCGGAGGGTCGCCATATGCCGGATATGGGGTGGACATGGTGGTTGACTATTGGGGGGAGAGCGAGCAGATGCTTTACCCGAGCGATTGATTGTACTGTATTATTGTGACGGTCGTGCAGTCGTGCGTCTGTGCCGCCTGCGCCACAGCGCCACAGCACCGGTCGTCAACAGTTCGTCAACGCCACAACCGGCGGCCTTGCCGGCTTGCCGCTGCCGGCCAACACGGGTTTCACTTTCGTCCGCGGTCGCCGAGCTCCATTGGGCCAACACAGCAAGCTGCGGTGGGCGAACAGATAAGCCGAGGCCAGAAGTATATTGTCCACGACGATTGTCAGCTGCATGGGCCCGTGCCTTCAAGTGCATCTTTCTCTCTCCTCCTTTCACCCGGTCTCTTCGCCCCTCTAACCCTAACCCCTCTTATGTCACCTGCGCTTCACTGTACAAAGGAAAAACCAAAGCATGAGGATCCAAAACAACAGCAAGCGGAGAGAAATAGGAATGATAGGAATGAAACGAGGGAGGCTGCGCAGTGGAGCACAGGAGGGACAGCACTATTTATCTCTTTTCTTTAATTTTCGTGGACGCCTATCACAAATACATCAAGGGAGGCAATATGATACTGACGACTCAGTGCCGCCAGCGATGACGGTCATCGCCAGAGTCCTCCCAGCGGCGCTGACGCCATGAACGGTCGCGCTCACGATGCGCATCCTCCACTTCACGTCGGTTAAACACATCCACATAGCCCGGTCCATTGTTGCTACCGTGGACCGTGCTTGGCGTCGCAGTGGTGCTCTCCGCACACTCCCGCTCACGCTGCTTGCGCCGCAAGAGTGCCTGGGCACGGGCTCGCTCGGTCGACTCGCGGGCGAGGCGGCCTTCACGCGAGGACGAGGATGGAGGCAGATGTGACGATTGCTGCGACTGATTCGGCTGAACCGGAGGTATCGCGCGTGAGGGCCGCTTGAGATGTAATGGTACCAAAGAGAGCGGGTCGGCCTTGTGCTGGCGTGCCAGGTCTCGCTGCCTGGCGATGTTAGGCGATTGTTAGGTCCATAAGACGCATAAGGTGCCATTAGTATTAGGAAAGTTCACCTCCTCGCCTCAACGGTCTTGTCATCCTTATTAACGTCCCGACCGGCCGTGTACCATGGGTTGAGATCTTGTTTCGTGGGGGCGAGAGGCACGCCGTGATCTGAATCAGACATCGCAGGTTTAGACTTCGAGGCGCGCGCTGCCAGAGCCGCAGCATGCTCCTCGAGATCGGCAAAGAGGTTGATGTGCCCATCACTCAAAGTCATGGCAGATCCCGGAACGGTGGCAGCTGTGCTGTCCACCAGGTCCGTGTTTGTGTCTTTGGGTGGTGTACGTGGTGGGGTGATACCCGCGCGGGTGCGAAGCGTGCTCAGACGGGACTCCGCATCCTGGAGGGGATTTATTGTTGAGCGCGCATGAGCGAGCGAGTGGACTGGACATACTGCAACGAGAGCACGATCTGCATCGTCTGTCTGTTTTCTCTTTGCGGCGGCTTCGTCGCGACGGACACGCTCGATGTTGTCGAGTCGATACGGATGATACGACTTGTGGTGAGCGATGTTAAGTTTACCCATGGCTGCGAAGGGGGTGGCTGGAGGTCGGCCATCAGGGCAGCAGTGCGACGGGTTCCGGGGTCCCAACACGTCACACATCCCGTAGCGCACACAACGCAACGCCAACGCACTTGCCAGAGCAGAGGAAAGAATGGACTTGCAGGCGGAGCTCTCCCTTCTCGACAAGATCGATGCCATCGCGCCTGCACCGCTCAAAAGCTTCGATGCCTTTCCAAAGCTCCCCTCAACCTATCGCAAACGCTCGAGCGAGCGTGGTTTCCTCACTCTCTTTATTGCTCTCATCGCCTTTCTTCTTGTTGCAAACGACATTGGAGAATTTCTCTGGGGCTGGCCGGACTATGAGTTTGGCGTGGACTATACTCCCACGAGCTATCTAGACGTCAATGTGGACTTGATAGTCAATATGCCCTGCAGATGTGCGAACCCTGTTCTCCCCGTTTCCGAGTCGAAGCACTAATCGCTCTGCTTCAGACCTCAGCGTTGACTTGCGCGACTCCATCGGAGACAGATTATTCCTTAGTAAAGGGTTCCACCGCGACGGTGTGAGTGGTGTGGTACTCAATTCCTGCATCCTTTGCTGACTTTGTGCAGACCCTATTTGATATCGGACAAGCTACAGCACTCAAGTGAGTCCCGTGTAGAAGCCCCCGGTGATTGACCTTCATCCATTCCATCGTAGAGAACATGCGGATGCTCTCACTGCTCAGCAGGCCGTTGCTGAGTCCCGCAAGTCTCGCGGTTTTCTCTCGGGCCTTTTTCGTCGCTCGCAAGACTTGTACAAACCTACCTATAATTATGTACCAGACGGCAGTGCGTGCCGCATATTTGGCTCGCTCGTCGTCAAAAGAGTTACAGGTATCGTTTACCTATGGTGTTATTCGATCCTCGTCATTCACGCGTGGCCTTGTTAGCAAATCTTCACATTACTACCCTTGGCCATGGCTACAGCAGTAACGTCCATGTAGACCACAACCGTAGGTGTTACTATCCGCCGCTCCACCCACGTCTCAATATGCCTCATAGTCATGAACCTTTCCCATGTTATCACTGAATTTTCCTTCGGCAAACATTTCCCAGAGATTACCCAACCCCTCGACAACTCGTTCGAAGTTGCACATGATAGTGCGCCATTTCCCCTTTGAGCGTGTGCCACTCTGACAATTTGCAGACTTTGTTGCATATCAATACTACCTTCGAGTCGTCCCAACTACCTACATCGCACCACGTTCCGAACCTTTGCATACGAACCAGTACAGTGTGACCCACTATGAACGGAAAGTTAGTCACCACGCGGGCGTCCCGGGAATCTTTTTCAAGTTCGATATTGAGCCCGTCCGTCTCACTATCATCCAACGAACGACCACCCTCGCTCAATTCCTCATTCGGTGCGTTTCACGTTTCACGTTTCCCCTTGAACCCCTCAGTCTTAATCCTCACACAAACAGATGGGCTGGCGTGGTCGGGGGCGTATTCGTCTGTGCATCCTGGGCCCTACGCGCGACGGACCGCGTGATTACCGTCGTCGTAGGGCCGGACGACACCGACAGCATCGCGCCAATGTCTGATTCCGCGCGTGGCGGCGCCCTGCGAAGCAAATGGACAGGTACAACCCTCCGTGCGCGCCCAACAAACGCCCCGTTGCGGCCAGGAAGCTGGGCTGAAGGTGTTGGCGGATCGCCGTACAGTTCAACATATAGTGGCTCTAGTTATGCCGGCTCACCTGTCGGTTCCCCAATGTTGTCGTCGTATTCCCCTTACACGCCCGTTGCACCGCCACCGGTCTCGGGTCGCACACCGTCGACCTCTAGCTTCGCGGCCCCAGGCCCCTCTTCAGGGCTTGGCCTCTCCCCTAGCTTGTTTGGACCCGGCACGCCAAGTACCGCACGTACGCCGGCGACGGCGGCTACACTTGGCTCGCCTGCCCCTGGCCAGGGCACACCTGCGTACGGCCATTTCCCTCCCACCCCACGTTCGCCGTTGAGTGGGTTTGCGGCACTACCAACCGTGAGGGATGCAGAGAAGGACGATTGAGGGATCACGGTTGGATCGAGTAGGATGTTGGATGTTGTGATTGTACTCGAGAAACGAAAAGGGTTACTCTACCTCCTCGAGTCTTCTATCCTAGCCTGAGTTCCCACCACGAGGATACATGCCGCCTACGCTAGCCACGCGCACATAGGCAGTGGAAAAGTAACAGATACACAGATACCTGACGTTCTAGATATGACACGATCAACTATCCAAAGCACTATAATCGTCGTCATCACGAGGTTGATCGTTGATCACTAGATCACTGACCAACGACAAACCGTCCAGCTGCACATCCGCTTAAATTGTTGCCTCTCTTATCATGTACGACGATTCTGTCGCTGATAAATGATGTGCGCCCGAACAAAAAACATACAGTGCATGCTCTAGGTCTTGAGCTGGTTCATTGTTATTTATAAGGAAATATGAAATATTCAGATAACGTAAGGTGAGGCTTCGTGTTTTCTAACTTGCAAGTTGTAATCCAAAGAACACAAACCCTTCGTGCAAGCTCTGCAAAAACATCATAAGTCCGTGGACCTTATAGAGTGTATTTTTACTCTCTGCTCTCTGGTAAACTCGGTGGTTTTGTAGGCACAACCTGTTGTTGTATGGGCCACTGCTCTCGGCAGTATAATACCAAGGAATAGCGCATGTCTTTGTCCTCGACGAGAATTGCATCTTGGAGGGTTGATGTGGGTGGTTTGCGTGATCGATCATGGCGTAAAGACGTCGTGTGTTTCTTCTGCTAGCTTTTGTCTGACGCATCCAGGCAGTAATCCCCGTGCTGTCGCGGAAGGCGAAATATACGCGGTGCGGTATGGCTACACCCTGCATCGTCATATTCACGCATTCAGTCGTCAAGCACGGAAGGGACGTAGAACGTGAGGACGCCGCCCACGTCTGCTGAATCCCCGATATACACGAATAAGATGAGACAGTGCCCTTGACAGATGCCTACAAATTCGAGATCGTCAAAATGCGTAAAGGGGTGAAAGGCTGGCCCCTTCGTACATGCAATGGTTGTCTTGGAGACGACGTGTGCCCCCAAGAATTTTAAGAAGCTTCGCGTGTGGATGAGCACGCTGAAGAGCTGCTTTGGATCAGGTCGTTGAGGCTCCTGTTCCTCGTTTTCGGCACTCGTGTTGTCCTGGGACGCACTATTTTCAGCTACAGAATTAAATAAATACGCGAGGCAACGATAGCAAAGCAGATGCGAATATGAAGAGCGAGCAGCAAACTTACCTATCCGGGGGTGTGAACAATTGGTCCAGGTAATGTCCGCTTTGACAACTTCGGTACTCGCAGAAAGCTGGAGGCAGCCAGAGGAGTTCGCCCGCACCGCTATCACGTCCGAAAGGTTGCGCATGCGTTCGGCGATGGCGCGCATCTTGGCGAGGGGTGGAAGCATAATCTGGACCTATAAATGAAAGCTTGTATTTATGCCAATTTTCTTTGCCGAGGACGCAAAATTCAACGCACGTCAGGCTCGGGGCATCGCGGTTCAGTGAGCATGGCCACATCCGCGGGTTTCATCACCTCGATGCGCACGTCATGGGCCACCTTGACCCTGCGCCCCATGTGGGTCGTGCCAAAGATCTCGAAGCTCAGCACCGGAAGGTTGTTTTTCTTTGCGAGTTTCATAACGACTTCGTTGGCGCCGGTGTGCTCCGCAGATGCGGAGCGTAGTGCGGTGGACAACGGCTCGGTGGGCAAGTTGAGGGTGATCTCATTATTGGAGTGGGAGAGGATGCGATAGTCTGTGAACAGGGCATCCACGCGGATCTTCCTGGTTGTGTCGTCAAGAGGGAGAAAAAAAAAAGGGGGGGGATGGGTGACGCACGACCAGACTTGAACACCACCCTCCTCGTGGTTGCAGATGATGCGCATGGCAGTCTCGCTGAATTTAATGATGCATTTCTTCTGCAGTTTCTCAATTGTTTGAATCAAACCTGGGACACGTCTCAAACCGTTTTTATTGAATGTAGATATGACAACCCACGATAAAAGGTGATCACATTCTGGACCGTAGCACGAAATCGCATAACGCAGTTCGGAGGCACGGAGGACGGCCAGGGGGACAGAGAGTGTGACGCGGTCGGGGACGAAAAGCTTGACGCTTTGAACGTGGTATCTGATAAACTGATTCCCCAACGTACGTTTCTTCGCTTCGGCACCTCGCTAGCAACCCCTCGGCCACTGACGCCCCATTTGCGTCGCAATTTACAATGGCCACACTCGAGAAGCAGAACCAGAATCTCTACCAGGTCGACTCCCCGGATCATCTCAAGGAACTCCTTTCAAAGGATCTCGAGCGCGTTTCCCTCCTCTACTTCTGGGCTCCGTGGGCGGAACCCTGCGAGCAGATGACCGAGGTCGTCACAGAGCTCTCGAGAAAGTACCCAAAGCTGCTCTCGCTCCAGATCGAAGCAGAAGCACAGGAAGACATCACCCAATCCTTTGATATTGAGAATGTCCCGTCGTTTATTATCCTTCGGGTGCGCAGCACACATTGTCTCCTTTTGCGGAGCCTACCACTCTAAACTCCTCCACCAACGCAGGGCCATACTCTACTCGGACGCATTGCCGGCGCAGACGCCCGCGCCCTCACCGAATCCATTGCAAAGCAGCTGGGCCCAATTGACTCCATGCCCGCTTCCCAATCGGTCAAGTCTCCTGCTTCTCCACCGGCTGTGGAGACCCCCGAAGAGCTCGAGAAGCGTCTACGTGGTCTCATGAACCAGTCTCAGGTGGTCCTTTTCATGAAGGGCTCCCCTGACGTCCCGCGTTGTGGCTTTTCGCGGAAAATTTGTGGCCTGCTGCACGACCTAAAGATCGAGTTTTCGCATTTCGACATCCTCAGCGATGAGTCGGTACGGCAGGGTGAGCACCTCTCATTGAAGCTAAGCAGCACTCTGGTTACATGGACTGATGTAATGACGCCTCGTTCAGGTCTCAAGAAGCTCAACGACTGGCCTACGTTTCCTCAGCTTATTGTCAATGGCGAACTTGTCGGAGGGCTGGACATCGTCCAAGAGATGGCTGACAGCGGAGAGCTCAAGGAATCGATCCTCTCTGCTTGACTGTCTAATATATTAGCCGATCATGCGATCACGAATTGCTTGTACGTTGTTGTGGACCGGGTAATTATAATATGTGCGTCATCCACACACAGCATTGAATTCTCACTGTGTGGGACATCGTTCACTGTTCGAACCGTGACTTCCTACTTGATCAGAGACCGGTATCTCCCGGCTTGAACCAATACTTTCTGGGCCCTTTCATGAAATGTCCACATCGAGTTATGTGAACGCATTTGTCTCGCCAATGTATCGTGTTCCTCGTACCTTTATATGCTGGGAATCACCCAGATCGTGGTACGTGTGGCGGAACTTGCAATGGCACTGCCGAGGCTCACCTTCGCTCCGCGAGCTAAAGGAGTCGGTACGGGGTTTTCAGCTTCCACGAGGTGCCGCAGACGCAGAGATTGGTCAAGTAGGCGACCGCCGCACAAAATTTATCCCACAGAACTGGAGGTGCACTGCATGCGACGCGCATGATCCAAGCCTTATCGAGAAGTGTACGATGTAGCTGTTCGGCTCGCCCATTTTGCGCAGAAGTCTAAGGCGCAGTACAAGGATGCGTGATCCCATATTGTGCGCAATACGTTTCATGGGATCGGAGACGAGAGTAACCAGACGTTGACCGCATTGATTTTCAGCGGCTCTGTGCCACGCTTAAGGCCTTGAGGAACGGGCGCCGCTTCATCTTTGGACCAACGAGGGAGGCTCCAGAGATAATTCGAAAAATAAATTCATCCATCACATACATGGAGTACAATCAACCGGAGCTGGAAGGCAAGGGCATGGGGCCACACAAATCAACATACCCGTTGCAACAGGCGAGAAGCCTATGTCCCCTCCCTCGTCTTCGCTACACTCGAGCGTGAATATGTTTGCTTGCCCATGCGATAGTCACATTTGGCTGGCAGAAGAGCCAGATAACTGTAACCAAACCATACCAAACCAAACCAAGCAGCGAATCCTACCCTAGAGCCCCTATTCTTGGTCTGATGTCAGCATAAGGCTTTGGGATATAAAGGGGAGGGGCATAAAAGGGGTCGCAATTCAACAGAACCCCGAACCCCTGTTCTACAATCGCCCTCATTCGACAACTATGGCCTGCTCCTGCGCTCAAGACTGCTCGTACGCTCTTCGCGCTTTTACTTTGTCACCGTATTGAACACGCCGATTATCAGCTTTTGCGGTGCTGCCGGCAACAACAACTGCAGCTGTGCTCCTGGCACCTGTAAATGCGACTCTTGCGTCAACCACCCCGTATGACATTCCACTCTACTTCTCCATGGTATTCCCTGACCATTCATGCAGTGAGGGTACCGAATCTTCGCCTCTGCAATGGACTGATGGATGATCCGAATTGGTCATGTCGTGTTAAATGTCGTTCTGTGATGTGTTGTACGATGAATGAAGTTGTGTTTCTTGAGGAAGTTGGTGTGAACTTGAACTGCACCGGAACTAACGTGACCATCTGTGGGCGGGAAACTTGGACAATCCTATGGAGGAAGGAACTCTCACCGTCAAAGGCCGGATGGCTACCAATGAAGATGTATTACTATGATGAAAGAGTGCAGCCACCCCAAAAAGAATTTCTGACGGGGATATAGCTGGATCAAGGACGCGAATGCTCTATTTTCGTCACTTTATTCTTTTGCTGAGTTTGTACAAAGATCATGATGATGCTAAGGCGATCCCTCACAGTAGCACAAGGGCTACAGTTGTAATAGCGGAGGCACCGATGACTGCGTACCCAGTACGGTACGCGCCCTTGAGCGAGACGACTTGGTTTAAGTTGTTAGTCTCCTCTCATCACATCACGGGAGAGTAAAAGAAGACAGACATTTCCCGGTATCCCATGCGAGGTGGCGTAAACCATTGAGCGAATGGAAGGCGAAAGGCGCGGCAAGGATCGTCTTCTCAACAACCTTGACCCACTCTGGCAGGCCAGCAGCAAACTCGATGATGTTTGCGCTGCTGAAAGTGGAAGGAGCAACGAGATAGGCAAGGGAGAAACCGTAGAGCACTGGTTACAGCGCTGAGTGAGCGCTCGAATGGAGATACGGATAAGAGAGCAGACGCACGAACTGAAAGTCCAGCACCAGTGATACGATTGGCGATAGAGGCTATCCAGGTGAGCTGCGGTTGGTAAATGGTGAAATGTGGGCTGGATGGGCGTGCAAGACGCTGGGTGTTCAAGATAACAGTGCCCTCTTCGGGCTTGAGGGACTGTGTCTTGACAGAGCTGTACGGACGTCAGATAAATAAGGCTGATGGACCTGAGAGCCCTAGTCAAACCGTCTGAGAATGGCAGAGCGCAGGACCGGGCTGTTACGGGCTGACATGAAAATGATTAATGGACCTTGCCCACAAGCACGGAAAGAGAGCCGCACTCAGCCTGGCAGAAAATGCTGTATACCTCAGTGTAGACCCGAGGCCAACTGCACGAGTATAGTTCATGGCGAGGATTAAGGTCAATGCAATGTCAAGACCGGAGTTGCAGCCAGAGCCGCGCGGAACACCCCGGGATGAGATCACATGACCACTCGTTGAAGGTCATGCGATGCGACCCGCGCCAGCCCGCGCCTCCGCGTCCCACTCAGCCACCACGGTGCATGACAATGGCTCCGTACGATGACTGGAACAAGCTCGACGAAGAAGAGGACGAGGAACTCCAAGACAGTTCAGTGCGCGTGCCTCTAATTAGCCGTATAGTGGCCCCCCAGACTCATGCATCGGTCTTCGACAGTCATTTGAGCGAAAGCATGATGTCATTCTGTTCGCTATAGACTGCTCGCAGTCCATGTTGGCTCTACGCGAAGACCCAGTTTATGAAAATGCGAAGACTTCGCATCTTCTCAGCGCACTCGATGCTGCAGTGCAGATACAAAAGAGGAAGGTCGTTGTCGGTCCGTACGATTCTGTCGGCATTATGTTCTATAATACGGTGCGCTTTCCCGTTCGTTCGTGCCTTGCGCACTAGTTGTGACGATGTGTCCGCGCAGACGCTCAGGAATGAAAGCGGACCAGGTTCAGAAATCAAGAAAGGGACATATGTCTACCAGCCCCTGTCCGTTATCAATGCACCAAAGATCCTTGACCTCAATCAACTCATCGATGGTTTGCCAACGACACCCAACCTATTCATTTCGTGCTATCTCACTTCTCCTTTCTCAGAGGCACGTAATAACCCGGCTCTCTTGAGTGAGGATTATCCCTCGACAGATAAGCACATCCCCGTGGGAGATTTATTTACGAGCTGTAACTGGGTTCTACGTGACGGGTACTCTCAGTGCTAACTTCCCTTTGTGCAATGGCAATTAACCCACCCAGAAGGGCCCCAAAATTAGCAACAAAACGCGTATTCTTGATAACAGACAACGATGACCCGCTCGCGGGTTCGCACAACCCACGTCTCATAACTTCCGCACGGACCACCCTCATCGTGAGCGGAACATTTTTTCGATTATGTGGTCTTCCGGTTTTACCGGGTTTATGTGCACAGGATCTCTTGCAAGCTGGTGTGAGCATAGAGCCTTTCTTCATCAGCGCAGAGGACAAACCCTTTAACCAACATAAATTCTGGGCCGTGCGCGCTCATTCTTTTTTTTCGTTTTCCCGCATTACTGAACTCTCCGAGGCAGAGCGTCCTGGTCTCGGACCCCGCTGACGAGGACTCTGACTTTCTCCCAGCCGCCATCTCTATCTCTCGTATTGATGATCTGCTCGAGCAGATGCGATTCCACGAGGTCCCAAAACGTGCTCTCTTTAGCATCCCATTCGAGCTTGCAAATGGACTTGTTATTGGTACCAAGGGGTATGGTCTTGTCACTGAGCAGAAAAAGGGCGCCTATAAGTACTTTGTTGATCTGGGAGATAAAATGGAGGTCGTGGAGAGCCGAACAACGCATGTGGACGAGGTGTGTGGGCATCTGTATTCTACGTGTAGCGATCCTTATTTCGACTACGTCGTACAGGAACGAGAGGCAGAGGTCAACAAGAACGATGTGTTGTTTGGCATGACAATGGGTGCAACAGCTGAAGACGAGGACATTCAAGAACACGGCTTCGGCACACGCTCCGTGCGCGCTGGTCGGCGTGTATGCACGATCCGTCCCCTACGCTTCTTCCATCTTCTGACGTTCGCCCTCTGTCACACAGGTCTTCTACACAACAGAAGAAGTGCGCTCCCTGCGCACACTCGATCTTGAACCCGGTCTTAAGCTCCTCGGCTTCAAAAGTCGCTCAGAGCTTGCCTTTGAGGACAACATTCGACACTCGTACTTCATCTATCCGGATGAGGATACGTATGCCGGCAGCCGGCGCACGTTTGTGGCGCTACTCTCCACCATGGTCAAAAAGGGTAAAATCGGGCTCGTGCGTGCGCTAACGCGGAGAAATGCCACCCCCAGTTTCTGCGCACTACTACCTCAGGAGGAGGGCGAGGGCGAGGGATGGACCGAGCCCAGTGGCTTTCACCTAATTCCACTACCTTTCGCGGACGACATACGTGCCGCCCCCATTGAAGATGGTTTTCGAGGTGGGTCACGCTCCCATTCTACGACTGTGAGATGTCTCTTCGCTGAGCAGCATGCGGACACCCACAGCAAGTAAAGAGCTCATTAATGCAGCAACAGCATTTATCTCGAAGCTTGCACTCAGGAATAGTACATACCCGGCCGACTCCTACCCTAACCCAGGTATGTCCTTTCCTCACTCGCAGGGTGCCGCCTAACACGTACATGGAACATCAGCGTTAGCTTTCCACTACGCGCAGCTCGAAGCGACCGCATTTCGCGAAGAGTTCGATCCAAGTTCGTTCGACGATCACACCCTACCAAAGAACGACACGATTTGTAAGAAGGCAGGCCCGTTGATCAGAGAGTGGACAAAACTCCTACAGAATGACAAAAGCGCCGATGCTGTCATCGTGCAAACGGGTTTGAAACGTAAGGCGGTAAGTCGGCGTTCTGATATCCTGGCTAATGGATAGGCTGACTTGGGTAATGATGTATAGGATGTCAGCGTGTCCGAGGCGGAGGTCCGCAGTCGCTATGAAACTGGTAGCCTGATGCAGGTGCGTACATGCGCCGAGCTTTGAACGCTTATCTGAGTTAACATACGTCGCCTGTATCAGTTGCGCGTTGATCAGATGAAGGTGTGTTGTCTCTTTCCGCTCCATTACGTGATTGGCTGACTGTGAGTCGTGTGATCCCAGGACTTCCTAAAGAGCAGAAGCTTGGCACCTTCGGGCAAGAAGGCCGAACTCGCCGAGCGCATCTCCGAGTGGCTGGACGAACATCCTTGACGTGGGCCTGCGGCGTTGATAGAGCTGGATCACCTTTTGCTTCGTGCTAATCGTAGACATGTCGCAGTCGTAGGTTGGCTCCCGTGAATTTGATGGCTGTGCATCTTTATCTAACAATCTGCCGCTTCGTGATGGCACGAGGGGGACGCTTCACACACACACACCCATCAGCATCAGCGAAGCGCTGAACCAGTATTGTGGGATGATGACTGGCATTGTGGAGCGCGGAGCCCCTTAAGTGTAACCCTTGCCCAACAACTGACATGGTAACGATCTCCGCCACCCCCTGGACCAATCCTCACACCGCTCGCGCACGACCTGTCGTACTGAAACGCTCTTGAGATAGGCACATCAACTAGCCCTACCAATATGAGCCCGTGCCCCCATTTTACACGCTTTAACACGCCGCGCCGAAGGGCCCTCGCCGTTTTGCGTTCGCGTCAACGGGCGGAGCGAGACAAATGCGGCTGTTCAAGGCCACCGGCCGACGTCGGACGCCATGAAATATAAAATTATTATTACAGTAACCCTAAATAATATACTCATATATTCATTGAATCGTTCGGTTCGCACGTCGCATAAATCATGGATTGGGTTCATTTCGCGAGTCGGTGATGGGTGACGTGAGCTGCAGGACGGCGTTCGTTCACACGCCGGGTGCGGGCGGTGGGAGGACGAGACCGAGCACCGATGCCGTCACGCGCATCGCGGGCCCGGGGTACCAACCACAGTTCTGGGTTCTGGGTTCACCGGTTCACCTCCGAAGGATCAAAAATCAAAATGTCATCTGGTAACGTAACAGGCGCTCTCAAGTTAAGTTAATTCGGCCGGGGGGTGAAGCTGGTGAAGAGTGGAAGAGTGAAAGGGGGTTGTGTATGCGTTGTTCATGCGGGGTTTTCCTTCGCTTCAACTGCGCACCGGATGTCCTTTCTCCCTTTCCTTTTCTCTGGCCACACTTTTCTTCTCATCGCAGGCACTAGAGTATTACCGGTACCCACACCCGTTCTCAGGTGTCAGCTTGGAAAACCCATTCTGTCGTCCTGGTTGTTGCATAGGGGAACAAGGCGGAGGTAGAGAGTGTACCGTTATTCCGTCCAGTCCGCGTCTCGCCTGCCTGTCCTTTTTCGTGTCCGTGTTCCGGCATCAGCAGTAAATCAAAACTCGCTCGCGCTCGCCCACTCTCGGATGCGGATAAATAAATAATCCTGAACCCCGTCGGAAGCTTTTTCGGCGATTTGGCCGTTGCCAGTTATCTTGGGGCGCATAAATTAGCGCTTCGGGTGATGCTCAATCTACATTCTGCGGCTGCGGCAATGAGCCACAGGGTCTGGCATGACAAGCTGGCAAGAAAAAAGACGCTGCCAATGTTTTGCCAGACGATCTGGGACACGACGCCGCTTATGAACTGAGCTCTGCCTCATTGATCCCTTCGTTCTGGCAATTCAAATATCCACCTCATCATCCCAGAAGTAACTCAATGATGCCGTGCCGTAGATTATAGTGTAAACAGAAATACCCAAATTACGGTCGAATGACGAAAATATATATCAACTGCCGGAGTTCAGGAGATAGGAAATACGAGTGGCAATTCAGAGTGACTTCTAACTTGAAGCGGGGATCCACAGAACGAGCGAAGGTGAACCCTCAGGGGGAAGTGAAATGGGAGAAGTACATGTAGGGCGCTCTGCAAAGACAAAGTTTGCCACTTCAAAAAACTCTATTGGATGCGCCATCTGGACATGATACTGCGCTCGGCATTTATCTCTATTCTTGCCCTGAGCGTATCACGTTTGGTTAGATTAAAGAGACAAGGGAAACGCGCGCTTAGAGTCCTGAGTCTGAATGTGTCGACGACGTTTGAGTGCGGCGTTCCCAACCCGTAATACCCCGAGGTGGTGAAGCTAATCCACACTGAAAAAAAAGTGAGCGGTGCTTACTGCAAAGGGAGTAGCGAAGAAAAAGATAGGCACCCAACAAGCTTCATCAGCGCATAACCAAGCGATGCGACCACCTAGCGCACAGCACAATGAGTGTTTCGTATATCAAGAGGGGGGTGGATGACCCATACTAAGGCGGCGATGACGCTGGCTGGTACGCCATTCTTCAGAAAATCGACGTTGGTCAGATACAGTTGTCCCATTTCATCTTCCTGGGTCGCTCTGATGGCGAATACGTTAGTCTGGGTGGAGTAAAGCTAACTGACATACGCAGTCTGATTGGGGAATCCCGAGACGGGCATTCCCATCCCAGTGGAACAGGCAAGCCCAGTGATGAAGATGAGAAGATTTGCCTGATTGCCTGGGAGGTTTTCCCCAACTGCCTTCGCTATTGGAACAAGGAGCACACTTGCTATTGTGTGGCTGATGAACGTAGAAACGACCTACACCCAAATGGCACCAGGGGTCAGCGCACAGCAGCAAGTGTTGCTTACCAATATGACAACAGTGAGCACGACGACCACTCCAAACTCAGAACGCCCTTCCACAAATCCGCGGATGAGGACATCCATCTTGTCCAACAGCCCGCTCGACGTAACGCCTTTGCCTAGCGCTATACCGCCCATTGCGAGGAAGACGACCGACCACAAAAATTGCTCGAAATCATCCTGTGGGAAAGAAAAACACCCATCGGTACAGATGAAAGAAGGGCGGGAAAATGCCTCTTCACCTTCTTCAGGACACCTGTTCCGAAAAATGCGACAATCGGTATAATGGCAATGACGCCCATATCACCAATCCACTCCTCGATGGCGTGTTCTACTACCCAGAGAGAGATCGTGGCAATGCATACGAACGTTACCCACCACTGCTTCACACCAAAGTTTTCGCGTGTAGGGCGAATACTCCTGATCTCAAGACTGCCATCTCCCGTGGGCAGGCGCGACGGGCGATAAGACACCAGGAGAAGAAGCCAGATTAGCACGACCGACATGCCCGAGACCGGGAGCGCGACTAAAAACCAACGACCCCAATCAAGCGGGGGTTGCATTGCTTGCAGAGCAATCAAGTTCTGGGGCGACGAGATGGGAGAAGACTGTCCGCCAATGTTGGCCGCTAGTGCAATAGCGAGCTGTGGGACATGGGAAGATCGGGCTCGGGAAACAAACAATAAGGGGCAGCGCTTACGATGAGGCAAGGTCCAAACGATGCTTTCGGTGGGAGAGTCCGCAAGATTGGCTGCGATAACCAAGAATGTCAGCGTGCGAAAGGCGAGGCGGAACCAACAGAGTCTGAACGCACTCGCACGAGCGTGAAACAGAGTGTTGGCGCGGCGACATTACTAGAGGCAAGGGCGAACGAAGTTAAGGCACGGGGCACCGTAACAATGGGCACCGGTAAATCAACGCACCTGATCCACATGCTGGCGAAACACGCGACACCCATAACGGCGAGTAGCACGACATTGGGGCGTGTACCAGCCAAACTGAGTACGCGCGTGATCAACACACGGTCGATATTCGTCTTCGAAAGCGCAGCGGCAATTGTAAAGCCACCGATGAGGAGCATAATAGTTGGCGAAAACATCACGGAGAAGACCCAACTGAAAGTCTATGAATATCACTTATTCAGCCCGAGTCGGAAACATACTCGCCGAGTCGCTTCTGCTGGGTTCAACCGCCCACCTGTGTCGGCATCCCGGATCACTCGGAGCCACACGAGTAAAGCAGGGACCATGGTCGAAGTCACGAAAAGAGGTATCGCCTACAAACATCGCCTCGGGACCCTACTAGGAAGCGACGAGAATAGTGACAAACCTCGGTAGCCCAGAGTAGGGTGGCAAATACCAGCACTGCGAAACAGCGATTTGCCTCTTCCCCTTTAACGGTCTGCACATTCAGCAGTACAGCGAAGATGAGGGCGGAGAAGACGACCCAAGCTTTGCGTCTGCTGAGACGTACACGCCCAACACGTGTGTGTACCACGAAAGCCTTTTCTTCCGCAGTGTCTACCGGGGCTCCTAGCGGCGTCCCTCCTTCACCGCGACGTTCTTGTCCAATCATCTGCCTCCATACGGTGTCTCGTTCCCACGCAATGTGTTCACGTAAGTTAAGTTTCAAGTACCGCTGTGCTGCTGCTGTGTCACCGTGCGTAACGCATTTAGAGTACAGCTGCAATAATGCAGACTGGGCATCTGCAATCCTTGCGCGAGACACCTGATCAAAAGGAGGTGTGGGCTCAAGGATGTCATGAAGATAGTGTGCTTTAAGCTAAGAATGGATGAGACTTGATCAATTAGTATCGGACCTATCATACCGAGCTCTCTGTAACTTTATCGTATCTGCACAAGTGAGTTAATGATGGGACCGCAGTGCAAAAGATGGCGTACTTCTTCAGGACCTTGCGGAATCCGGAGAAATTCAACTCGACGTAAGAGCGTAGTGCGCTCACTTGAACGTACAAGTTCGTGATTCGGCGCTTGAATAATAGCTGTGTATCGGTTGCAAAGTTCTGCTTCGAGGTCCAGATCGATTCACCGTTGCCCGATACTGGCGTAAGAGGAGAGCCCAATGAAGCGATACTGCTGCGAAGTCGACTTGCAAATCCCCGCACCCGTCCCGTCGGCGATCTGGAACGACCCAGGCTCTCGCCGATGCCGCTTCTGCCAATACTTGATTCGGGCAAGGGTTCCTCCCCCTCAGGGACGGGGTCAGGGAAGGAATGCCCTGGGGGTACGCGTAACGAAGCCAGTGCAGCTTCGAGATCAAGATTCTCCTCCGTGGACGAAACACTGACGCGACGAGCACGTACTTCCCTGGAGTGACTCGCTAACCAGTCAATCAGCATAGGAACAGAGTAAGGTAACTTCAACTGCGGAAGCTGGGGGGAAGAAAAGGTGAATGCCCGTATTCCCAAATGTGCAGATGGCAATCAACTTGGCGACTGGTACTCGTCCTGCACGCCAATAACGTGGAAGGAACATCTATCCCTGTGGTGACAGGTGAAGGGCCAGGCGGGAGGTGAACTCATTCTATCCGGCCCAGATCATGCGCCATTCGAAAGGTCAAACAAGTGGAACGATTGTTCCCTTGTCCAATCCCCCCAGCTCCGGCTGAAGAGAACCTACAGAAAGGATTTACCCACCTCCCTGAGACATGGCACGGCCCACAGAGGTGGACGCCCGCCTCCTGCGCTTCGACACGGAAGGATCCTGACTTCGTTCCGTACTGTGCCAGTCGTCCTCATCTTCCTCGTCATCGTCATCCCATTGGTAGAACCGGCCGGCCAGCATCCCAATGTCATCCTGTTCCTTTACGAGTTCCTCCAGTTCAGCCAGCTCTTGGAGTAACTGCTTTTCCTGCAGCGCATAGAAGGACGAAATCTTTTGCAGCTCTGCATCCAAGAGGGGTTTGAAGAGCGCATCAGTGTCTTGCAATAGCCCAAAACGGTCAACTAAGGATGTCCGTTCTGTGGCTGAGTCTATATCGTGAGATTGGACGAGGGCCTCGTGCTTTTGTCTCTCGAGGTGATAGATGTATTTCTTGAGGGCATCGTACCTGTTAGGATAAACTCAGTAGTTGCAGACGCTTGTCCTGGGGAGTAACAGAGTACGCACGCGATGTATTCGTCCCACCATTCTACTACCGCATTGAACTTGAGAGAGGAACTAGGTGGAAGAGGGTGTTGATGATCGAACTACGCCGAACCAAAGGCAAAGGAAACATACCTAAACTTCATGGCAAATTTAGGGGTATCAAGACCAGTCTGATGTACTCTGTTGCGGAATTGGGTGAGAGGTATCCGTTCCTCCTCAGGCAGCTGGGCGGGACGGATAGCTGGTTCCAAGGAACCAAAGAGTCTTTGAAGGAAAGAAAACAGGGTCGACGAGACGGCGTGGAGGACGTCGCTTACGGGTTAGCAGAGACACCCTCTAGGGTTAGGGGCGACGGTGCCGAGCATTCCATTCCGCCATTCCGATTCCGATCCCGATTCCGTTCGCGCCTCGTGTTCCCGGCGCCGCTCCACGTCTACACCTCCCCTCGCCCTCGCCCCTCACCCCGGTTCTGCTCTGTAATTTCCAATTTATTTATGTGGGTTCCTCGAGCGTGATATTACTACATTTATTTTCACAAATTCTACCCATTTGTTCAGGCTTGCCCCAGGATTGGGCAATCTGGCAATCAATTCGCGGTGTCATGAATGCAACTGCAATTGCCACTCATCCATGCAACAAGTCCTCGTGGCAATTTCTTGTTGCCCTCATAGTGTGATATTTTGCCCTGTCACCAATTTCATCCCTTCATCCACGGCATCGACTCTTCTCATATATTAGCCGCCATTGTAAATGGCCTCGATGACTAACTTCGATGTGGAACCTCACGCTCAATTTTCTCTAACGCGGCCTCCCAACGACCAACTCAGGCAGCTTGTCCTATCCAAGTGCCAGTTCTGGGTCGTATGTTTTACCTCATCACTGGCTACAATCCTCGGCTTGTTGGCCCACTAGTATCAGGCCAATCTCTGGACGTAGACCTCTCCCCTCCCTCCTCCGGGTTGCTCACATATACCGAGGACCTCCGGCCTGTCGGCCTCGATGGTTCTACTGCAGGGAAATTGGCTGAACCCTTTTGCAAGACACAGGCAGAAGACCGAAGTTTGTCCAGAGATTTGCCTGTGTGATCCAGCCAAGACGTGGCGCTAACCAGATGATCCCCTTTTTTTTCGATTCTTGAGTTTCTGTTGTTCCACTACGGCTTGGGACTGCAACGCGCAGCCTTTCCCCCAATGAGAGATACGAAACCCTCCCCGTGAGTGCGTACCGTGATCCCTTCGCCGAATGCTCACGCGATTGAGTTGCACCAAGCCATCTCTCTGATTCACCTATGCTGTGTTTCGAGGACTCCTCGACCCATGCTGCGGAGACGGGATTCTTCAGTCTCGCTTGATCAACGCTCGTAAGAGCCGTCGTCCTTCTGTAATGAACCATGTGGAATGTGAGAGATGGTCGGGGCGTCCATTCAGGCTTCGTCCCTGTTTGAAAGTCGAACAATGATCGTACCCATTCCGGTCTGAGCTGCGGCAGTTCGTATGGATCAACTCTATCAGCAATCCTGCCCCTTAGAGATATGTGGGATGGACCTCGGGCATCCGCGGGGAAGAACCGATGAACGACGCCGCCCGCCCAGCGCTCAACCACGGACCTCGGCCGTTGACCGCTCTCGCGGGTGACATGGATGTGATGTCTAAAAATATTGCGATGTTGCACGGAAGGCGCGAAAGTAAGCGTGGTGGTCATCTTTTCTCCCGCCGTGCTAGAATCGGTTCATGTCCGCGTGTGATGCCAGTCTGATGTGTCTGATAGGTGCGATGAAGCGCCTATAAAGCACTTTTCGCCCATAACAGAGTTTGATTGTTCTGGGAATGCCTGCTAGGCACCGCTGACGCAGTGAGCTGGGAGGGGGGGGCTCGTAGCAGATGGGAAAGGATGTCATCACCCTTGTCCATTGTCATGTCCCATTCGACATTCGTACAGTCCATCTTTCTTCCATTATGCTGTATGTGTGCATCCCCTTGGCAGGGGAAGCAGCGTGTCACCTGCGCTTCCGCAATGCCCATGTGTGAAAGCGGAGGGAATCCGGCCCTTCTCGCGAATGTCATCAGGTGTCGTCCGAGGACGACGGGACTTCATGTTCATCCGGTCGAAATTTGGAAACAAAGGGACACACGATTGGCAGCCATATCACACACTTCCCTGAATTCTCTCCCCCCCCTCTCCATCTCCAGGCGGCTGCCTCGCCCCCAGGGCCACAAATTATGTCATTAGGGGTGCCCGAGGCGGCGTGCACTCTCACCGGGTTTTCCCCACACGAAACTGGTCTGCTGACCCGCGGGTAAACCGCTTACCACAAGAAAAAAAAGTAACACGGGTGCGCACGCGAGCCGCGTTGCGTGTAGGAAGGCCCCAAAGCTTCACATCACGGACGTAATCTGTCCTTTCCCAGACCAGCAAGAACTCACGCAGCGTTTTAGAGAACGTGTACGATGTGTCAAGCAGGGAGGACCGAGGAGGCTATTTTGCCGTCTTGGGCACCCCGCTCCTCCTCCGCGCAGTCCTGGTAGCCATCCAAACAGCAACTTGCCAGCAACGTTCATGACCTCCGAAACGACCCCTGCCAATATGGGGTTCCGGTGAATGATCAACAGAAAAACCGAACAGAAACCGCCCTTGCAGACGCCCTGACAAGACTAAATTTGGTCACGGAAAGAAAGGTGCCCGAAAATGAGCTTTTCCCACCAAAGCAAGATTTTTTTGGATACATGGCCTCCCGCTTACCAGGCTGGTGGTTTTGGCGTTGCCGAGAACCTTGGTGGTGCTCGTTGTGGAAAATAGAGTCTATATATAATTTCGCCGATGCGCCACACACTGGACTGTGGTTCCGCTTTTTGATTTTCTTCCCAAAACGTGTGGACTTGCCAGTCCAAGGTCCCACGAGTCCAGTCCGTTGGCCGCGGCACGGAAGAATTTATCCACTAGCATAGGAACCCTGGTACGTTATTTATCTGCAAAAGAACTATCTCAACTGCAGCCCGACGTGGATGAATCCCAACCTAGAGTCGCACATTCATGAGATGGGTCATGAGGCGGGAATTAGATTCCTCGTCCTCGAGTATACCACGAGTTTTGACAGAGTAGGAATAAGCACCGATCGCGAAGTCGAAGTGCTCCCAATAGATCGGATTTTTGAGCGTCTAACGCGGTAAACCCCGCCCAGTCCCCGACATGAATTTTCGGCGTGTTCTATTCGGCGTGTTCTTCCGCACAGGAAAAAAAAAAACAAGTGTTGCGGACAATTAAGCTCTGAGTGTATCGAAAAACTACAGAAAAAGTATGAATCCAGATCCGATAGCACTGTGTGAGAGAAATACTACTCTGGATAATGGGTACCAGTACGAGTTCCTGCGAACGGGCAGTGAAGAATGCAGGGAACCCCGAAGCATGGAACGAGTGACATTCCTTACCAAGGACGGACAGGATGTGAGCTCGGATAGTTTGTCCCATATTTATCCCACAGCTGAGCAGGCTCATGTGTGGGCGATTCTTCCACCCTGTGGCGCTGGGGGAGAGATGTGTGATCACCGCCACGGTGGCGCCCATACGTCCGGAGCCTGTCTCGGTCGTTTGCGAATACCGGTCGCGATGCATCTATATACGCGCGCGAGGGTCCATGCGCTCGGTTGTTACCTGACAGCTCCTTCGTCGACGGAAGTGAGCCGTGCGGCGGTTCTCGCGACAAGGGCGCCGATGTATGAGGGGTAAGCGGCAGGACCGGGGATGGATCGCTTGGGGAGACGGCATCGGGGGTTGACGATAAAAACGAGGCCGACGTGGAGGAGACGGCCGAACTCGAGTCAGATGGTCTCCGGTACGCGAGGGTCTGCAGTTGGGCACTATCTTGGGAACATGAGCGCTCCGAGGTCCAATGTTGTGTTTCAGCCCCCAGGGTGGATTTGAACAATTTAGGCGTCTCCAAATCGAGGCGTCTGTCGGAAAGTAAAACATCAGAAATAACAGAGACATGAACCGCAGGCTTACTGGGCATCTGATGGCGCAGAAGACGAGCACCGCCGATAACTGAGACGTTGGTGTTCTCCCGGGGTGGGGAGGGGGTTGACGACATTGACGTTGTCATTTGCTCGCAGCCTCTGAAGAACCATCCTGGAATCATTGGGGTGGGGCGCAGCTGCCCAGGAAGAGATAGGAGGAAGCGATATCACGGCCTGCCCTGAAGCATGCGCGGAAGGTGGGGGTTGAAGTGGCGGGAGTTGGATGCGCTCTTGATGATCTGGTACGCGGCCAGAGGTGTCGGAAAAAGGGATTCGAGAAGTTCCGACTGGAGATGACACGTTCGACGCCAGAGGAGCACTGGTAGTCTGTAGTGATGGGGATGGATATGGCGAGTAACGAGCATTGTGGCTACGCTCCCGAGTCAAGGACAGTCGACCGACACCTCCATCAATGGAAAGTCCCTCCGTCGAGGATGTCGCTGACTGGATGTTTGGATTTGGATGCTGGTTTGGCCATACAGGATGAGTAAATGGCGATGCCGGTTGGTGTGAGAGGTGGGATGACGGTTGAGTGATCTCATGTGGGTAACTTGGGCCAGAGATGATTGTCCACCCAGCCTGGAGGCCAGGTGCGCCCGCGGATAGCATTCCCGAGCTTTGGACATGGTTACTCCGCCTGGCTCGGCGGCGACTGCTGCCATTAGCAATAACCTGCCCATATCCGGGTTGTTCTGGGGACAAGCAAGTGGTGGGAAAGGTTGGGCTAAGAGGTCATCGAATGACTCAGAAGAACAGACACCACACTGTTTCAGAACGCTTACCCAAACAGTGGCACGAGATCGTGACGAATAGGCCATGCCACGCTGTAACAACGCGTCAGAGAACTTTTTTTTTAGAAACTAAGCACCGGTTCACACTCACCGGCGAGACAGACGAAGAGCAACCTGGGTATGGGGGGGTCTGGTCAACTGGTCGAGAAAAGGTGGGTTGGTGGGATGAAGTACCTCATAGGGCATCCACGTCCCTTGGATCTTTAGATAACCACCTCGAACCCTCCGTATCTGGGAGGCCAAATCAGGCTGAGACTCTATCATCTTGACTATGTCGGCTGAGCATACCATGGCCATAAGCCACTTTTCTATACTGAGAGCTAGAGAGGGCAAACCTTTTGAATTCCCTAAGGCTGAGAAACGCGGAAAAAGGTGATCATTCGGTCACGCACGGCATGGTCCCGTAAAATAAAGAGAAATTTACCTTTCCAGATACCGGTCCAGAGGATGTAGCCATCGTCGACGTCCATCATTATCCATTGGCCATTGAGCGGGTACTCGTAAACGGGGCTAGTGTATGATTAGAAAAATGAGGCTTGATGTCCTCTGCGACTGACATGTAACCGCGGGGATCGTTGGAGGTTATGTACCGGCTTTTGATTACATGATGATTTGGGCTCGCATACGGCCGGAAGCGGGGGGAAGACGAAGATGAACCGGCGGCAGACGGGAGTGAGTCCTGCATGCAGCGAGATAAGCGCAAAACGTGATGATGGTGGAAAGCAGCTCACTTGCAGGATGCCTGATGTCATGAAAGGACGCAGTGCGGGGGGAGGGAAGGGAACCTGAATGGCTGCCTCGGCGGCTCAAATAGTAACGCGGAGAAAGACGTACAGTACCCAGATCACGTTCCCGGATTATAAGATTTCCCGAAGCGGCAGGACTAAAAAGTGCCAGTGCGGACACCCGAAGGAAGGGGACACAGAAATTGGGCTCGAGATCGCAGCACACGCGGCGGCCGGAATGTGATAACCGATCACCTATTTAGTGGACCCGACCTGAACAAGGAGAGAGGGCGACTTGAACCGAGCATCATTGAAAGCCAGTTCCTCGTTTACAGGGGACGATCGCGGGATTGTTTTGCGCAGTTAGTCGCCCACACAAGGGTGCGCACCAAATAGGGTTCGGTCGCTCAGAATCGGACAAGAGGGAAAAAAAAAAGACGAGAAAATCAGTTTGTTTGATGTTTCCCTCGGTTAGGCTCGAAAAAGGTCCCGGCAAGAAACAAGCAGGCACCGAAGCGGAGAACCTCGGCCCGCTTCGGAAGGAACTTTTTAGCGAGATGCCCAACGCCGCCCGGTCTTGGCGCCACCCCGTTTAACCTTTCAATTTGAAAAATTCTCGCCCTGCCCTGGGGCTGCGTGGGGGTTCTAAACTCAGAAAAAAAAACAGGAAATAAACCCCGAAGAAATATGGATGGAAGTGCTTGACATCCCCCCCTCGTCGGCCGCCGGCCCTTTTCTCGCCCAACTCGTTCACACGACCTCGGCGCCCGCGTCAGTTTTTTGCATTGATCCCCCAGTCCGTCGGGTCCTCGAGACCGATGGACTTGCCGCGGCAATTAGGAACGATCGGTCGCCACACAGACATACATACTTAAAATAAGCAGATTCCCGGGCCCGCTTGGCCATTCTGGCTTGGTTCCGGTTCGTGGGGCTGGGTCATTCATGGATTCAGGGGATGGATCGAATCGCTTTCGTGCAAAGCGATCCGGGCGCCGAGGGCAGCAGCAAAGCACCTTCCCTTCTTTTAAGCTTCCCTGCTTTTCGGGGAGCGAGAAAGGGAAGAATACACTCATTCTACGCCTGACATCGCGCCACAGCCGCTTTGATCATATGGTGGTGTCAGTGTGTCAGCAGTCCACCTCCAAAATTCCCGTGGCTGTAGTGTTACGACGTGGGATCCTGTCATGTCTGATTGTGAGCTCCTCCCCGAGGGCGCCACTTGCGGTGGAAAAAGCCGAGCGCCCCCCGCTGTAACAAAAGTAGTGTCTGCATGTCGAAGAGACACGATACAGTGGAGCAGAAGCAAGGGTGACACACCCCACACCTCGCCTTTCCCACATGGAACTTGCACATTCTTCTTTCCCTCGATCTCACATCACCAAGCCTGCCAGCAAGGCCCGGGCGGGGACCAATTTAATAGCACTCTGCCAGCACAAACGTCCACTACTGGTGACGTGACGTGGCAACTAGATGTACGACCGGGATGCGATCAGGCTTGTAGCCATTTGTTCCCAGTCAACTTTCTCTCCTCGTCGCCGTCGCCGCTGCCATGGATAGGCAACGTCATCCTGTGCTGAAATCAGCTTGGTGTTTCCCTCCCCCCATGAAAGGATCATGTGCACGAACGTTGGAACGTGTGCCTGACCATCTTTTCGAGGGCGCACGTCACGAGAAATGACATTATTAATGACACTCTGCGAACGTCCGATCGAGCGCGTGCGAACCCTTGTCCGGGGCACCGGAGGCGTGCACATGCACGTCTTGTCGTGCGAACTCGTCGAGAGCATGTGCTCATAAATGCGATATTCGCGCAAACAAACAATTACGGGAGATCGCGGCATGGTGCATGCCTGACCGACTGCTGACTGCTATTTGTACAGACGTGCCTTGGCGCCGCGCCGCGCCACTACCGCTACGCAGTCGCCGCGTTCGCCGCGGCTTTGAGGATAACGCGCGTCTCCTGCGAGCCATGTCCATCACCCGACGTATATGCTACCTTACTGATCCTGAATCCATTGAATTGGCTCGCCGCACATACGGTGTATGCGCCCATGTTATCGAATGCCAGCCAGTCACCGACACGCAGTCCTTCCGGAAGCATTGTCACAGGACAAACGCAATCGATGGAATCGCATGTTGGACCCCATACGCTACTTGGTTGAAGATTTTCCGTCCCAGAAGAGTGGAATGAGCCGTTCATATACAGGACGTAAGGGTGAACCTGCTGATGGTCGAACAAGATGCAGTTGAACGATCCGTACACCCCGTCGTTGATGTAGTCTAAGGGGAAGCCATAAGTGGACACATTTACGCATAGACGATAGATCCATACACATTACAGAAGGCCGGTCATTGCTTTCATTTTCATTTCCGTCGTCACTCCATCAGAAAGTGGAGCACGACGAGCGATAATGTTTGCAGCAAGGCTGAAGCTCTGGAGACAAAATACCTCCCAGGTTCGGCGATGATTTGGAGCCCTACGCGATCAGGAAAATAATAATCGATAGCGTCCCTCAGGACACCGGCTGTGGCTTCGAAAGTGGCATCCTCAAAACCACCGCCAACATCCAAAACCGAGAACTTGTATCCCGCTGCGAGTCCCATATCGAAGGCAGCGCGCGCACACCGAACGGCATCCGAGAACGCAGATGGATCATAGCATCCACTGCCGACATGGAAGCTGATTCCGATTACATCAAGCCCGAGATCCCTCGCTATGCAAGAAGGCCAGGCACTGCAACAAGGGGTGCACCAAACTTAAGCCCGAGGCGACACAAACTCTTGGAATCATCGGTGAGGATGCGTAGGACAAGTTTCGCAGTGGGGTTGGCTCGCGCGACTTTATACAACTCGTCTGCATTGTCGAAGGTCATTGTGTCCACGCCATGCTTGGCAGCGGTCTTGATGAACGATACTGCCTTGCAGGGGTTGGCGAAAATGATCCGCTCCGGACCAACACCAAGGCGGAGGACTTGTACAATTTCGCCGTTGGAAGCACAATCAAAGCCCGTCCCGAGTGCTGCCAGGAGGCGAAGCACGTATGGGTCTGGGTTGCATTTGACCGCTACAGCCGGACAGGGATGCATGATCAGCAAAAGGGCACGCATTCTGAGTGTGACGGACACGCGCACCATAGAAGGGTTCTATTTCAGGTAGGCAGCGTTTCCATCTTTGAAGTTGGTTGTATACATAGCTAAGGTCCGCTATAAAATAAGCTTTCTCGGCGTCCGGTACGCCAGCGGCTGAGAGGCGGGCTGAGCGAATGACACCATTCCGAAGATGCACATCTGGATGACCGCGGAGTAAAGGTGGTAATTCAGGAAAGATTATGTCACCATCGTGATTGTCGTCATCGTCATGGAGCTCATCGCTTTCGGTAGAGGCCAGAAGAAAATTGTTTTGCGCCCAAGGCTGTTTCTGGGAAGAAGAATGAAACACGGAGTTGACAAACGGTGGAGAGGCTAGATCAATGGCATGAGGGGAGGGGAGGACATCGGGCTGAGACATAGTGATGTTCTTTTCGTGAGAAATTGATCTCGTGGTCGAGATCCAGAATTTAGCGTAGAACGTTAGTATGAGGAGGCTGGGCGTGACGACGTAGTTGGTGCAATGACTGGCTTGAAACCGGATTACCGAACCAGAACCGCCACGGTCGGTGGAACCGGGCGGGTGGGGACGGTAATTGATAGGTTTCGCTCAGTAGCGGTGGTGACCTCGCTTGTCCGCGAGGGCGAACAATATATCGAAGGTGGCGTCGAATGAAGACGGTGATGGCAGGGGGCAGGGAAGAAGTTGTTGGGTAATAAGAAGTGCCAGACAGGCAATGTCAGTAACTGTTAGGGAGGTTCGCCTGAAACGAGAACACAGGTAAGTCAATGCTCCAATTCAATGGAAGGCAGAAGGGAAGATCCAACCTCACCTCTTACGGAAGACCACCTGTGATCGATGGGTGACGAGGTGAGTGTAAAGTAACAGAGAAGTTGGATGATGATCATGATAAGAACTCACCGAAAGGTCAACAGACGGAGGTCGTCGTTTCTAGCCTGGTCAGGAATGGTGCAGATAGTCTATGTTGTATTGTCTATACCGACAAGACTCTTTTTTTAATTCTCTTTTTCCAACTGCCTTTTGCTTCCTTTTGTGAGGCTGGGGAGGGGAGGTGGACGCGGAACGGAGACCGGAAAATTGCCCATTCGACCATCGATCGAAATCGCGGCTAATCCCGCCCGGGCCGCCTCACTGCCGCCTCCTCCACAGAAATAATCTTCACCTCCACTTTCCGAAAACGTATTTTTGGCGTCTTCGACATCGAGTGTGCTTATATGAAAGTGGTTGCCTGTTTGTCGCAATGAAAAATGATGGAAGCACCCCATGGAATGGATCCCCCGGCAGAACGAACATGCGGTGGGCACGGCGTATGAGAATCTGCCTTTTTAAGATGGTCAGGGCACCATGCCGTCCTGATGCGGGCGGCACGGCACGATCTTGTGCACCACTTAAGTCTCGAGCCATAGATGTGGGCTGTGACCACGGAGGCAAAACACAAGTAATTACAATTTCATTTCAGGAGTGAGGTGGGGAACGGCTCCAGTCTGGGATTCGATGGACCCTGCAGAGGAGACAACATATAAGAAAGTTCATCAATGCAATCTCCTACAACAAGCTAACCATTTCAAGTATCTGGAAAATCCGGATTCAGAACCCTTTCGGATGCGAATTAAGACCAGAACAAGGCCCGGCGCTCGTCTCCCCTCCAATAGAAGCACCTGAACCGCCCCAAGGGACTGCGGTCACCAGAGCGTCATGACTCGCCGCATTCACCGCGGTCCTGGATGCCCAAGGTACTGGCGTCGCTGTACAAATGTGGTTCCGAGAGATGGCAGTCGTGGTGGGCGGAGCGCCAGTGACACTCCACTCCAGTATGCCGCCCAACGGCAGGTGCTGGACTACCACGCGCTTTCCGAGGACCTCCGCCTGATTGGAATGGCCAACCCCTTTGTTTAAACTGGGATACCAGTCTGACGGGTGCGCCTTACCTCATACATCTTGAAAAGACCAGAATTGACCTTCTTCCAAGTGGCAACTCCGTGGCAATGGAGTACAGCTGCGAAGAATGTTCGTGGAATGGACCATGCTTGACCTCGCGGATTCGCATGATTGACAGGAAGTATAGGTTTGTCGGGGGTAGTGATGGATGCAGTGTTGCTGACACTGCGACCTCACTCTGGTCTACAAGGGAAGGGACATCAGCCAATCAGCATTCTCTCTTCTCTCCATGATTGGGCAGACCTCGAAGCTGCCCACTCCCAAAGATGTATCCAAGAAAGTGCGAGTCGTCGAGTCCCCACACGCCATGGCTGCCTGCCGGCTCTAGGCGATAAACGTCTTGTAGGCGCCAGCAGAGCCGCAGGTACCGAACGAAGACAGTCAGGACGATGTCTCTTGCTTCTTTGGAATCGAAGCAGAAGAACCGGATGAGGGTGAGGCAGAGCAGAAAGATCGCGAACGATGTCTCATGCCCTGTGCCGTAGTCCATGCGCACAAAGGAACCAAACGCATCGAGTAGATAGGGCCGTACATGAGGGACTGCGACTTTCAAGTCGGGCATCATGGCTGTCAAAAGCTCATCCGCACGCTGCACACGATTCACGTTACGCCAAGGCCAAAACATAGTCAGGATAAGAACATACCTCTTCGAGACGCTTGCCCCAAGTACGAAAAGCAAGGTTTCCAAATCGCTGAGCTGTTTGCAGTGGTGGAATCTCATTAATCCACCCATCTAACTCATCCAGTAGAGAAAGCACTCTGGTTATCCCCTGTCAAGACAAGACTTGGGACATGATATGCGCCTCGCAAGATGTTACAGTACTTTACCTCGCTTTGATTACTGTTCGTGTGCGGCAATGAACAGCCCACAGCTGCCTCATTCAACCACTGCAGAAAAAGAGAGTAGTCTGAATAACCCCGTGTCTGTTTCCATGCCTCCAGGTCAGCATCGGTCCGAATTTTAGGCGTGGGCAAAGCCTGCAAAGCCACGAGATTCTCGGGAGTGATGTGTCTCAATGGAGGGACGGGTTTCGATGCCATCGCGCCGGCTGGAACTGAAGAGGGTAGCTAAGTCGCAGCACACGGTGCACGATGGACAGCAGGCAAGGGCCGAAACGCCGAGCCTCACGTGCAGGTACTCAGCCGGAGGTTCGGGCTGGTCCTGACCCGACTCCCGAACCCACCGCGCGGTTGATAAGGTTGTGACGGAGATGCGTCAGACTCGTTGCACACGGTGGTTCCGGCGTACAGAGGTGGACGAACGATGACACCGAAACCTCCCCCCGCTGTGCTTCCCCATGCATTACGTGTTCCAGGAATCAACAAGCTCGCAGGAAAGCGCGTCATTCTCGCCTCAGGCAGTCCAAGACGAAAGGAGATCCTTCAAATTTTTGTACGCGAATGGACGGACCCGTCGAGAAGCCTGTTCTTAACTCGCTTTGCAGGGTCTCGCCCCCGAAATCGTATCTTCTCAATTTGCTGAAGATCTCAGTCCCTCATCTTTCGAAGATATCCACGAGTATCCCGTCGCCACCGCTACTCACAAAGCCGTCGAGGTTTACGAGCGGCTCGTCGTGCGTTCCATCTCCTCTACTTCTCCTTCCAGCACTTTCTCTCAAATCCGATGTACAGCTTGCGGATCCCGAGAACGGACCAGATCTTGTGATCGGCGCCGACACGGTCGTCCTTACGCATGCACAGCCAGTCAGTTCCGATGTTGCATACTCCGAGCTGCCAGGTGTGCAACAGGAACTGCTGGAGAAGCCAATAAATAAAGCGGACAACCTGCGCATGCTGCAGGACTTGAATGGATCCGTGTGTGAAGTCGTCACTGGGGTGAGCGTAGGTGAATGACATCAGACCTTTCACGTCGAGCGGCGTTGACTCTCTTGCCTAGTATTCCCGGTGCTGACATCACCTGGGTTCAGCATACGGTAGGCTGCGTTCTCATCGGAATTCCAGGTTGTAATGTTCCATACGCACAGCTCGCTAGAAGAACGTTCGCTTGTCTACTTTTCTGACAATGCGCTAAGTCTTCTCAGGGCATATGTCGACTCGGGAGAGGGGCTTGACCGCGCTGGCGGCTTTGCAATACAAGTACGTAACCACACGTGCACAGTGTTGCGTCCAGAGTTAAATTAGAGGGTAGGGCCTGGGTGGATTGCTAATAAGGAAGATCGAAGGTGACTACCACAATGTTGTCGGGTTCCCTGCTGCATCCTTTTTTCGATTTTTGGATCTCCTGGTAGAGGAGGACGACGACTTTCTTGAGGTATGAGGTATGAGGCAGACATGCTCAATGTATTTGGAGTTGCGCCTTTCGCCTTTGGACGATCGTCGCCTATGAAATTTCGACTGCCAAAAGGAGAAATTAGGTGGGATGGGCGCTAGTCTCGGACGCGGACGCAGGGCCATGGACTTCGCATGCCGGCACATCACTTAGAGGATTCAATCAATTCCGAATTTATGGATCGTGTGATTTTCGTGGTATAGGAATATCTTTGCACATACTCATACTGTACATACACTTCGCGATACCACCCATTGGGGGAATAGCTGACTGTCAGACGCTGTTAGCTTCTGAAACCCAATTGATGGCACCATTACGGCTGTGGTCGCGACTGGTAGCAAATTCGCACGGAAACGGCGACTGAACACAATCAGGGAATTTGTCGGGGGCAGCATGACACGTAGGGAGATTAGGACCGAAATTTCAATGTAACCTTACGCATGCCCAATTGGTTCATGATACAGTCAGAAGCACCCTAAAAGTTACTTAGTGGGCGTCGGTTCGTTGATGAAGAATCACTGTCCCCGCGATTGATATCTTGGAAGAATAAAGCTTGTGCCTCACAACAGACATGCCAGTGAAAGGCACATAGCTCAACGCCGAGACTAACGTCGCGGACGCCAAGACAGCCCACGCTTTATATTATGTACTCACAAACCAATCCGCGCGATCCCGAAAGCTGGTGCAATGAGCCCCTGCCGAGAAGCGAGAGGACCATGACAGGAAGGGCTCTGTGAGTGGCATCAGAAGACGTGACGGTTTATTGAGAAGCTCACAAGGATATAAACTGGCGACACAAGGATTCATTTGAACTTAGAATCAGTGCGTAGACACAGTGTGAGGGTGCGTGGTGAGAGCGATTGACCCATTAGGGTTTATTTTTTACTCCGCTAGGGTGAGTAGGTGCATGAAGCAGCATGCCTTATACAGTATGAATCAGGCTGCTGATCAAAACCGAGGGTACGGCAGTTGGGCCGCAAGTATGGCAGACAGTGGTTGGCTCTGCATGCCTGCCGAACACCGTCAGCGTGGTCAGTGCGCGGGGATTGCATTACAATTTGTAGTTCTCGCCTATCGCGTGTTCTATTCTAGACCGAATCTGTAGTCGGTAACCTGCATTTGAAGGCACTGATCTGCAGGGACAGGGACAGTGCGCGTGACTCAGCTACACCATTGTTCGCTTCACAAACTTGACGGCTGGGGTCGCGCAGTTGAGTTTCCTTCTTCGTCGTACCGTGCTAGCCTTTCGAGTAAGAGTGTTTGCGGCGCCGGGGGCACACTCGGAGTATCGTGCCGGCAGTGCATCTACCGAATCGGTAACATGTCAAACTCGTACAATTGAGCTGGAACCTCGTTGCCGAGATGTACTGCGTATAATACGGTGGTGGGACGGGCTGCAGGCGGACGGTCCCGTTACGTTCATTAGGCATGCCTGTCTGGGGTATGCAATATAGTTTTGACGTGCACCGAAGTTTCCATCCATCAGGGTAGGGAGGGAACTTAACTTAGTAGATCGCGAAGAAAACGATGTGAAATAATTTGGTGCCAGGAATTCCAACTCGGTAGTAACCGGACTTCTGCGGCTAGAAGATCAAGTTGAGCAATAAGGGACTGTCTTCCCGATAGCCGTCGGTCAGCGACAACAACGCCTAATGTGCCTCGAGAACGGCCCTATCTCTGTGAGAATATCAACAATTCTATTAAGAATGAAGCTGTTGAGCGTGCACGAAGACTATCGCACGAGCTCTGGGGATCACCGTGACCAGGCTGAAAATCGACTTGCCGAATTACCAGCCCCGTGGGTCCATTACGAAACAGGAGGAATACATCCCATGGCGAGGTGTGATACTGGAAAGGGGTCGTATAGATTTCTGTGCCAGTACCCTTCAGTTGGGCGTGCATCACCTTGTATTACCAGGCACAGGAAACGGAGAGAATACATGGCAAGCAATCTGAGTCACCCGATCCGCTAGTCTTGCGGGCGCTGGCGGAGGCCCCACCAAGGGGCTAGTGGAGCATACGATGGTTGGGGAAATAAGGCGGGTTGTCTGAAGTTATACGGTTGCGAAGAGAACATCCGTTCATGAATACCGAGCCTTGGGTGACCAACGCAGCGTCAGCTAGTTTACTAGTAACAGCGATGCGGTCGAAGGCAAGAAGTCCTAGGAAAGCGGACCCTCCAAATAACGCCGTTTATGAGGGCCACAAGGATTGAAGGAGGGCTGAGCGCTGAGCGGCAGCACCAGGCTTCTCGGTCCTCGGTCCCCATGGGGCAAAGGTAGGATGGACTCAGCCGTGTACCACTGGCCAGTAGCAATACTCGGATCCTTCGTCGGGATGCATTTGCGTTCTAGTAGGTGTGACTATCAGAATCAGGATCTGCATTGGGGCTCGGCGCCGTCACGGTGTGGAGGACTCAAGCAATCGCGACATACATATGGACTTAGTGGGGCGCATAGAATTCTGTCTGACTCTCTATTGTGATAGAGTATAGGAATGCCGCGTGCGGTAGAATGTTGGGCAGGTGCAGACGAGTGGCAATTGCAGTGACGGCACGGGTCAACGTTGCACTTACGTTTAGCCACCGCTTGCGCAAACTTGTGAGTATTACTGGCACCTGCTTTCAAAACGCATGGCCGTGCGACTGGGAGGTGCCCAGGCTGTGCAACGTATTCTGAAGGCGAAGGTGACATGGCCTCCATCGATATCGATATCACACATCAAGTGGCGCAGCTCGCGGCTTCTGTTCTCCACTTCCGGTCCTCCACGACTTCATATCGCCTCATCGTATCACCAGAAGCCCCTACTTTCGCGCCCTTGCTCGTTTCACCACCACCTGCCACCTTCTGTCTCTGCCATGTCTTCCAACAAGGCCCTCGATCCCTACCGCCTCCCGACCGAGTCGCGTCCCAGACATTACGACCTCACTATCCGGACGGACCTCGAGAAAGAGAAGTTCATCGGATTCGTTAAAATCGAGTGCGCACAACGTCCTCTGTCCTCTATCTCACCCCTTACACCGTTACCAGCCTCGACATCGTGAGAGCGACTAAGGTTGTCACCTTCAATGCGGCCGCCGAGCTGAGCCTCGGCCCAGCGACACTTGTCACCCACCAAAGTGCAGAGCTTGCGCCGGTTGAGACGGAGTTCGATGTTGGCAATCAGCGCGCCTCGCTGATATTCGCTGAAGAGCTTCCTGCTGGCTCCCAAGCCACGCTTCGCATTGGCTTCGAGGCGGCCTTGACAGATAGCATGACCGGGTACTACAAGAGTACGTGGGAGAGAGGAACTTACGCGTTGACGCAGTTCGAGGTGCGTGAGTGGCCGGTACATATAGGTACTGGATGGGTTTCCAATATCGAAGTGCCCTCAGAGCCCACGAGATTTGCCTTTGGGCCCATGTCGTGCAGACTGGTGATCTCAGTGTGGTGACACATTCCAGTTATATTCGCCCAAAGGCTGGTTTCTTGAGCAGGCATCGCTCGTCTCATTCATGGCATATTCGACAGTTGCATTGACTTTGATTGATGTGCTTGAATTGCGCTGTTTACTTCCCGTCTGTTCTGTGAAGCGCTAATCGCATGGGTATTCTCACAGCCGACGGACGCTCGCCGTGCTCTGCCTTGCTGGGATGAGCCGCTCCTCAAAGCAACCTACTCGGTGACGCTCATATCTCGCAAGGGCACTGTTAGCCTCTCCAACATGCCCGCAGGCTCAGAGGCCGCAATCCCGGACGCGTTTACTGAGGCTCTCTTTGAAGGCGTCAAGGATGGTAGTTGGCATGCCACCTCGTTTGAGACGACGCCTCCAGTGAGTATAGAAAGACAACAGGGAATCGGACATGCTAACGACGGAGCAGATGTCAACCTATCTTCTTGCATTTGCAAACGGCGAGTTTGTGCACCTTGAAAGCTCATATCGAAGCCCCCTCAGTGGGAAAGTTCGCCCACTGCGTATATATAGTATGGCGACTTACTTTGGTCGGTCACCACAATGTTGACGATCTCCACTAGCTACCCCGGACGTGATCAGTCAGGCTCAATATGCGCTCGACATTAAGGAAAAGGCCCTCCCTCTCTACGAGCAGGCATTCAATATAGAGTACCCGCTGCCGAAGCTCGATACTCTTGTGGTCAATGATTTTGATGCTGGTGCGATGGAGAACTGGGTAAACATGCCTGTGCTCTCATGCCATGGGACTAGACTGATTGGTGGCTTGTGCTATGAACAGGGCTTAATCACCGGACGGACCACTGCGTACCTTGTTGACCCCGACAATGCCGACATTGCAGCTAAAAAACGCATAGCAGGGACCCAGAGCCATGAAGTCGCGCACATGTGGTGAGTAATCCCAGCGGAGGAGCTGCGTCGCGTCTGATCACATCAATTGAGGTTTGGAAATATTACAACAATGCAGTGGTGGGACAATTTGTATCTCAATGAAGGTACTCTTTGATCACTTTTCAGCAATATTGACCTGCTCTGATCGAGTCACAACCAGGTTTCGCCACTCTGGTATGTTCAATCGCTGGGATAGTTCTAATCCCGTCTCACTTATCCGTACAGATGGGCGAGAAGATTATCCTCGACAAGTGAGTAACACCACACTCTCTCCTCTCTAGCCCTAACACGTGCATCGCAGGATTCATCCCGAATGGAAGGTTGACGCTGACTTTATTAATAAACACCTTACAGCTGCTCTTCGTCTCGACGCAAAGCTCTCCTCGCATCCGATTGAAGTCGAAGTGCCTGATGCGGGACAGATTGGACAGATTTTCGACTCGCTGTCATACTCCAAAGCTGCTTCCGGTACATTGATCATCTTCAACAAAATCATTCTACTGAGGGATGACAACAGTCTCCGTATGCTATCGAAGTACGTTGGCGAGGACAAGTTCCTCAAAGGTGTCTCCCTGTACTTGAAAAAGCACCTGTACTCGAATACCGTCTCTCGCAACTTGTGGGAGGGTATTGGCGATGCAACTGGTATGTGGTTCCTTGGATCATCTTGATTACTAGCATACGATGTTCTCAGGACTCGACGTTCCTAAGATCATGGATAACTGGGTCTCGAAAGTAGGTGACCGTCCCACCACGGCCGTAACTCATAGCCTCACTGCACACAGATGGGATTCCCGGTGCTTACTGTAACTGAAACGCCGACAGGCATCAGAGTACGCCAGGACCGCTTCCTCGAAGACGGACCGGCGAAACCGGAAGACAACACCACAATCTGGTGAACGCCTTTTTGCCACTTGCGCGATCAATCTAATTGTCTCGCTACAGGTCTGTTCCACTAGGCTTGGTCACTACATCAGCACATGGTCAAGCATTGGTCGATAACACTGCGCTGCTTGAAACTCGCGAAGCTGAGTTTAAGCTCGACACGACCAAGCCTTTCAAGATCAACGCAGATACCAACGGTGTCTGTGAGTCATTTCAATCGTGTTTGTCGTGAAACAGACCTAACTCTTGTGCGCAGATCGCGTGTTATACGCTCCCACCCACCTCGCAGCTATCGCAAGCGAGGCGGCAAAACCGGACTCTGTGTTCTCGCTAGGTGACCGTATCGGACTGGTGCACGATGCATTTGCGCTTGGAAAGGCAGGCTATCTAGCGTTGAGTGCTGTTCTGGACCTCGTCCATGAACTGAGAGCAGAGAAGGAATGTGAGTACCTGATTGCCGCTAGCTGAGACCGAGCGAAACTAATGCGTAGGGGAAAGTCTTGGTTTGGGACAGCATAGACGCAAGCTTGGGCGGGATTATCCATACGTGGTGGGAGGACGAAAAGGTCACTCGGCGATTGAAAGCATTCCGCAGAGTGCGTTTATCTCTTGACCCAGCTTTCGTAACATCTGCTGTGGGTTCATCTTAATTTCAAATTTCCTTAGGCACTTTGCGCGCCCCTCGTAGAAAACCTTGGCCTGGAGTACTCAAAGAACGATAGCGCGGACGTAACACAGCTGCGTACACTTGCGATCGGAGGTGCCGCCGCCTCGGGGGACACAGCGTAAGATATTCTTCACTTTGGTCTGGGATTGTTTCCATGTCAACGTTGTTCCCGCAGTACTGTCAAGATCTTACTCGAACGCTTCTCCAAGTATATCGCTGGCGATCACTCTGCCATCCCGGTAGACCTGTTAGGTATCACATTCGAAACGGTTGGTGCCATTACCCTGATCCAGTTAGCGTCCGGGGATGACAATGAGTTACTCGATCTAGGCCGTTGAGCACACTGGTGGGCCGGCATATGATGCGGTGCTACAGCTCTTTGAGAACCCTCCGACACCTTCGATTAAGGTTGCAGCCATGTACGCTTACTTGTTCATCTCCATTGAACAGACTCCGATTGACGCCGGTACATAAGTCGTGGTCTGACTGGTGCTGTGGACCCGGCGCTGCAGGAGCGCACGTTCAACTTGATCCAGTCAAGTGTGCGCAATCAAGATCTTATCTACTTCTTCCGTGGCTTCGCGGTGAACCCGAAAGCGATCAAGGCATTGCGCGAATTCTTCGAGAAGAATTACAAATCGGTGGGGTTCCTCTTCTTGGGCCTTCTCTACATTTCCTCACTGGGTCCCGGTGGCTGGTGGTAGATCCATACGCGCCTCGAGACGACGTTTTCGATGAAGTACATCGTTCAGGTGGGTTTCATGGGATCTTCCCACGTGTTTTCTTTCTCGTTCTTCACACGACACTTCTTCGGTCATTTATAGAGTGTGTATGTCGGTTTTGCAAAGGAGGAAGACCGAGCACAGGCCGAGGCGTTCTTCAAGGTAGGACCACGTCCATAGAGCTCCGTCCAGACTCAGTTTGAACCCACCACTTTCCTCAGGACAAAGATACCGGCAAGTACAACCAAGCGCTGGCACAGGTACTGGATGGCATCAGCTCTAAAGCTGCATTTATCGAGGTGCGCAAGAATGGTTGTGGCACGCTTTAGGCTTGAGTATTGACTGGCTTGCAATAGCGTTCAACGTCGGATGTTGCCACCTGGCTGGAGAAATGGGAAAACGCGTCGAAGGCCAGGCACTGAGCTTAGTGCTTTGTGTGTAGCGCGCAGAGATATTAAGATGGTGCTACCCTGATGAAGGACGTTTCAGGTGTTCCCACCTCACCATAAGAATTACCATTCTACTCATTAGATAGCTAAAGAAACCGAATTTTCTCGCAAATAAATTCGAAAGCCGATTCCGCATCATATAATACAGACAGTGGGATTGATGTAGATGTACTGGAGTACGAGGTGTGTAAAGATTTTAAAAGGAGAGGCCACGACCGCAGAGAGGAAGTCGTTGAAGGGCGATCGCGCATGAAAAAAAAGGGGGGGAAGGAAGAAGAAAACACATGAGCACCGAAAATTAAAGCACCCCCGTCGGAAGAAAAGGAATTATAATCTTCATGGAATGATATCGTCCAACTCGCCATCACGAACGCGGATCTCGACGACCTCTATTTCATAATCTCCCAGAGAAGTGGATGTGGACGCGCAGGAGGAGAATGCTCCAGTGGAAGTGGGCGGGGAAGTGGAAGCGACGTCTGGGACAAAATTAAAACGTAGATGAAACGTGGTTATGGATATATATACGTACAGCGGTCTTTGATGTATGGTGGAACGAAGAGATCCTGCGCGTTTTCGGTTGTGAGCCGCATATTCGGTCGGCGGGGTGGGGCAAAAGGGCGGGGGGGGCAGGGACAGAAAAACGCAACGCACCTGATTCCAAACGAAGCCCTGACTGCGCTGGATGGTCAGGATTGGGCGGAGGACGCTCACGGTGGGGCGCCTGCCGCGGGGACGCCGGGACCGGGGATGTGCGACGGGGACAGATTTGCCGCTGCCGGTGGAACTGGGAGGAAGGGGAGGATCCTCGGCGCGCTGCTTGCCCTTGTCGCGTTTCTCTGGATCGCTCGCTGCTGCGGCGGGGTGCGAGTGTGGGTGCGGATGCGGCGGGGATGCTGCGTCCGCGTCCGCATCCGCGTCCTTATCCGACTCGACGTCCATGAGCCCCGCGGCCTCGGCCTCAGCTTCGGCGTCGTCGGATGAGGAGGAGGAATCGGCGTCCGAGAGGGAGTCCTCGTCCGCAGCGTCGCCGGAATCTGAGTCGGAGTCGGAGGAGCCGAGGAGGTCGCTCCGCGCGGGGATCTGCTCGTAGCAGGCCCAGGTGGGCGGGCTGGGAGCGCGCCCGAGAGGACGGTGGCGGAAGAAGGGAGAGGCGGGGCGGGGGCAGGAGTGGGAGCTGTCTTGGGAGATGGAGTCGTTCATTTTTGTATTGTGCGTGCGTTGAGAGCGAGCGAGGCGAGTGATGGGATGGCGTGCTGCGTGACCCGCCACGAAGGCGCGTGGGGATGTTCCCACGGCAATTACCCTTCTCCCCTCCCCCATGGCCAACTCCAAATACGCCTATGTCCGAGACTTCGAGCTGCCCGATCCCCTTCTTCCGGGGACCTACATCCTCCTCCGCATCGATGGGCACTCCTTCCACAAGTCCCCACCTCCATGCCCCCTTCGATCTACCTCGCGCTCATCCCCCTCCACAGATTCACCGATGCTCACGGTTTCCATAAACCCAACGATACCCGTGGCCTCGAACTCATGGACCATGCCGCGCTCTCTGTCATGAGAGAGTATCCCGACATCGTCCTTGGTTTCGGGCAATCGGACGAGTACAGGTATCTTTATCTTTACCTCCCCCTCCTTCCCCATCCAAACTCGCGCCCTCCCGTCAATCGTGAATTAGTTTCCTCTTGCGCAAATCCACAACGATATATGACAGGCGGCGATCAAAGATCTCATCCATGCTGTGTTCCCTCTTCACAGCCTCATACATCTTCAATTGGACCACATTCTTTCCCGATATCCCTCTCCGTTATCCCCCCTCGTTTGATGCGCGCATCATACTTTATCCAGGGATAAAGGAAATACGAGACTACTTTTCATGGCGCCAAGTCGATAGTCGGTCCCACCTTTTTCGTGGACGGGGCCAGCGTCTGATCTCTTATCAGCGCACATCAACAACCTCTACAACACCACTTTCTGGGCCCTCATCCGCCGAGAGGGTCTAACACCAAAAGACGCCCATGAGACCCTCCGTGTACGCCTCGTGTGGTTACTTCTTTAGCTATTCTCATCGACATTATTTAGGGGACAGGGTCCAGTCAGAAACAGGAGCTACTCTTTTCGCGATTCAATATCAATTACAATGCTCTACCCTTGCGGTTCCGCAAGGGAAGTGTATTGGTCAGGGAGCAGGTAATGCTTTCATCCCTTCCTTTCATTGTGTCGGTTCCTGGTGAACACATCCCGCGAGTCAGGTCTTCGGCGGTGAGGCCAACGCGAATGAAACTCCACAGGCTCTAGATGTGCCTAGAACAAGCTCGTTTGGGTCAATATCGTCGGTACGTCTGTCGCGCCCTACTTTTTGATTCTCAAATATCTGAGGGTCCGCCTGGCAGACTCAGACCCTCGTCGCGATGAGTGATTTCGTCGCATTGCCAAAAGTGCCAGCAAATCCCAGGGCAAAGCGGGAGTCGACACGGGTCGCATTGCTGCAATGTGACATCATAGGCGATGAATTTTGGAACCATAGGCCATATTTGTTGGACGACCGGGGTCGCAAGTAGTGGTTTGGTTATCGCCGTGGGATCATCGTACGTTTGTGTGTAGCGCGTAGCTCTGGGACTATACTATGGATGCTATGGACTGGACAATCCGGGAGGGAGCCAAAGGCGGAGTTGAATGGTGTCTGTAGAGACAATACAATACGGACGGGTACTTTAACAAGGTTCACCGTCTGGACCACCCCCGTCCATGTTATCTTTTCCCTTCTCCACTCACCCCGCCCCACGGCTCTCAGGGTGCGAGGTTATCAAGACGCCCATCGAAGCCACTTCTATTGTCTGTTTGATTGACAGATCACCCTGCCACGTCCAAAGCGGTCTCCCATGTGAGTATGTCTGAAAAGAGACCACCGTCACGGTGGTCGTGTCATGCTACCACTGCTCCTCACCCGCCACCGCATCTTGGAAGCTCACCGTGAGGGCACTCATAGTCTATGGACCTCCGCGCGATCACCGACCTTGAGGGGGGGCGCTTGCAGTCGGGTAAGTTGTTTGGGCCTGTGGGTCCAGAGGATGATGATTTCCCACCAATTTCAAGTTACAGCCAACCATTGGCAATGGGTTGTGGGTCCACTTTTCTCATCCGCCTGTCCTGCAGGCGCATGCCCTTCTCCGCCTTGACTCCCCTTGACATCCCCCTCTCCGCTGCTCCCCGTGTCCGTGTGGTCCAACAACGTAATGCTGACCAACACTACCTCTCCCCAGATATCGGCAGTCCCACTGCTCCATGGGACCCCGGTGTCCCCGTCCCCGTCCCCCAGCCCCATCAAGTCCCTGCCCCCGCACCGGCGCCACCGTCCACACCGGCTGACGGCTACGTACGCCACAAAGACCGCGGAGGGTCGATTTACCGCGCCCCACAGAGCAAGCGCTCAGATGGCGCGGTGTCGAGCGACCATATCGACAGGGATGGCGAGGACGAGTCCAACCTCCCCTTTGTTCCTCATCGCGTTTCCCCCGGTCCCCGATTTCACCATCCGTCCAGTCCGCACGCCACGCACCCCGTACACAAGGCGGCCGTGCACGCCCCATCGCGTGCCACGCGCATCGCAACGCATCCGGTACGTCTGCGCCCAAGCATTACCTCTCTTTCATTCGAACATTTCCCCCACACCCCGCCGCAAACCGGATTCGTCTTTTTTTGCTCATTGCGTCGTGACTAGACTCGTCGCGTCGACAGCGATCGTGACCGCAGCACGGCTATCAGTGCTGCCGGCGCTAGCACCCAAATGGCCTGGCGACGTGCACGGCCGCATGAAGATGACGAGGACGGAGATGGAATTGAAGAGCGTGAAAGATATCGTTCCCGTCCACGCCGTCACAGCACCGAGCCAGATATATCGCTAAAACCCTGCGCCCCTCATTCTCCTCCAACCCTCATCCCTCGCCATTGTTCACCACCGTCCGCCCTCAGCCCAGCTTCTGATGGCGCGAGCTCACGATCCCCCAGTATAACAGAGCTGGCCTCCATCGCAAGTCCCAGACGCGACCTGGCGCGCGACGTTGACCGCGATGAACCCGATCATTCTCGACGTTGCGATGGGACTGAAGCGCAGTGGTCACCGCTCGCTCGCGGAGAGTGTCACTCATTGGGGCAAAATCTTGCACATCCGCAAGCCGCCGGTCTGGCCGAGGCACGGAGCTCAAGCATCGAATCTGCCGAGGAATGGGACCAAAACCCCGTTCCACCACAGGCCGCCCCTCATCAGCCGGCGCAGGAAAAGACGAATATGCCACCCGTCTCACCAGCGTCTGCCTCTGCTTCCCAGCCTGCACCTGCACCTGATCCTGGGAGTATGTTAAGTGATAGCGAACTCGGCGACGAGACGGTGCATTTGCGTGCCTTGCTGGGCTGCCCACCAGGTGCTCCTGTGGGACTCGACGCGCTCGCGGATCCCCCTCCGGGCGAGAAGCCAAATTATCCATTGCCGACGCTTATTAAGCTCGCTATCTACGGCAGCCCGCGCCGCCGCCTCACCCTGCAAGAGATCTATCAAGCTCTCGAAGATCGATTCGAGTGGTTCCGGGAACGGACCGATGAACTTTCTTGGAAGGTACGTGTAACGCCTAACACCCTTTCCCCTTTGGTTTAGACGAGGACCGTGTGTTACAGAATTCCATCCGACATAATCTATCCTTGCGGAAGTGTTTCCTAAAAGTCCAGCGTCCCATCACGGAACCGGGCAAGGGCAGTTACTGGATGATCGACCTCACACAGGGTGAGGGCAACAAACGAGTGCGCAAGCGCAACAAGAAGCCGACCAAGGGCCAGCTGGCTGCGCAGGCTGCCGCCGAGGCGTACCGTGCATCGGCGCGGCTCCCCGGTCAAGGCGACGGGCACCGTCCGCCACCATATCCTATGCCAGCACATGAACACCCACAGCAGCGAATCGCTGAAGATTTGACGGACGACGAGTGTCAGGCTTCCCCGATGCAAACAAATTTTACCCCAGTTACTCCCCCGGAAGCGTCCCACCACGCTCTGCCGCGCACCTCTACGTCGCAGCAGTCGCAACCCTTGGGAATCGTGTCGCCGCATCAGCGGCAGCGTCCAGAGCAACTGTACTCGGCGACCATAGACCACACCTCCTCGTCGCTTCACCAAGGCCCTGCACAGCCGCTTCCTCCTTCACACAATATCCTTGGCTTTGATACCAACATCGACCCGGCGCTGCGTGTCCTATCCAAGGATGGCCTTGGTCCTCATGCCATTACAGGATCGATTGCCGCATCACGCTACGATATTCTTCCACAGCGCGGTGGTCCAACGCCTAGCACACAGCCTGGTGCCGTGCAGCTCCCTATTCCGCTTAATATGCCCCTGATGGGCGCCGCCCCTCGGCCGCGCGGACAGTCAGTCACGGGCACACCACAGACCCAGCAGCAAGGCCCGGTGAACCACCAGGCTCAGGTGACCTTGTCACATCCATCCTTTGCTCCATCGCAATCTACATACCATCCCCAGCTTTTCTCCCATCAGGGGACGGGGCTACGTACATCCCAGGCCATCTCCATGCCACAATTTGTTCAACATCCGCCCTCCTCCCTCCCTCTCCAGCAACAACAACTCCAGGCGAGCTCGACTTTGCCCCAACCAGATACATCGCGCCAGATGGCAATGGCAATACCCCAGCATCCCGCTCTGACACTGACACAGGCTCAACCACCCACGCGGCTTCCGCCGATGCGCACGCTCAGCGAATCTCCCGCTCCCGCTCCGTCATCGTCACCATCATCATCACAGCTAGCTCCCTCCTTGAGCAGCAGCAGCATCAGCAGTCCACCCCAGCCCCTGCAGGACCCCACGGCCGGATTCGCGCGCTTCGCGGCCCACGTTCCAACCGCTTCGCCAAACCGACCTTTGGCAAGCCCGCACTCGACGTCGTCAACCCGCTGATCATCCCCACACGCCCGTTGCTCCTTCTGCCTGAGGATAAGGATAAGAGGACGCGAGGGAGCGGCGGGGGCGGCAGTGGCAGTGGCAGCAGCCAGCGGCAACGGCACTTTGCTCGGCCGCCTCCTCGTTCCGGCATCGAGTACTTGCAGAGGCCCGATGGTGGGCTCGTCACTGCGCGACGGACCGACGAGCGGCACGATGAAGAAGGTACGGTCGAGTGGATCAATCGTTTGGATCGCCGCGAAGAGAACCGGGGGGCTTGACTGATGCTGGCGCCCCGCGTCCCAGGAAGATATGTTCTGACTGGAGATTGGTGGCTTCTTGTGCAACGCCCACGCCCCTTTCCCCCCTCACTATCCCCTCTTTACGCCCCTCCCTTCTCACGACGCAAATGGATAAATGAATGGAATGCTTTTCCGGTACCGGTATCGTCGCTATCTTTTGCTATCTTTATGCTGTCTATTTTCTCGATTTATCTTTATACAAAGCCCACCCCCTATCCATACACGCAAACACACTACTTTCGCATGCTCATGACGTCCGGCCCATAAACCCCTCTGTACAATCAGTCGACAGTCGCTTGTTTTTAATGTGTTCCAAGGAAGAATAATAAACACGGGATAACATTGTGGTAGTGGTATCATCGCTCTGTGTCGTGATAGAATTATGAGTGTGTGCAAAAGAAAAAGGCATCATTCTTCGGTGCGGGGAATCGAACCCCGACCTCCTCGGATCGTCGCGACAAATCAGTGAAAGCGAGGTATGCTAGCCGTTGCACCACACCGAACCTATCGAGCGCTCCCTCTAACAATTCACATGATGCCAATATCACTCGGAGTACCACGCTACCTTGAATTCTGAAACCAGAGGTATCTTGTGCGGTGTTCTGTGCTTCATTCGAGAGAAACTCACCTCGCGTATCGAAATTGAAGGCACGTGAGCGACAGACATCGGACGGGGGCGCCGTTGTCAACGATGCCTCTTAATCCCTCCCCAGAACCCAGATCTCTCTTCGAAGCGGCCCTGGACGAATTCGATAAGCGAGCGGGCACCAACTTGCTTCAACACCCAATCATCGACTCTCTTGCGAATTGCGAATCTGCTGACACCATCATCGATGTTCTTCAGGAGCAAACACAGGCTTTCCGCAGGTTTCGAGGTGATGATGCCAGTGGAGATGGAGCGGTCATGAAGTGGCTCAAACGGACGGTTCACGTCCTCCATGCACTGTCTACCAGCGACATTCTCGCTGGGTGCATAGGCTTGGTACGGCTGGCACATCGCCATCACACGTGTATCCGTGTAATGACTTTTTTGTTCAGCCATTCCCACCAGCAAATGCCATCTTTGCAGGAATCGGCATTCTTTTTACAGTACGTGCTTTACCTCTGTCATCCTGAGCGCGCTTTTAATGACATCGCGAACATCGTCAGGCAATCAAGGATATCAGTGCGAGCTACGATGCCATCCTAGACCTCCTCGAGTCCTTCGAATCGTTCCTCAGGAGACTCGACATCTATACAAAAGTTCCATCTACGACCGCGATGACCGAGATTATCGTCAAGATACTAATCGAACTGCTCTCCACGATATCCCTTGCGATACAGCAAGCAAGGCAAGGACGACTCAGTGAGTCACCACCCTTCCAGATGCGATACTTTATGATCGAAGATGATGCAGGGAAACTTGGAAAGAAGCTCCTCGGAGAAAATGACGTCGAAGCAGTGCTGCAAAGATTAGACCGATTGACGCAAGAGGAAGCTCGCACCACTGCTGCGCAAACTCTAGACATCGTATATGGTCTTGTGAAGAATATAAAGGTCGTCATGGATGGTGCGCGGGACTTTTCTTACCGGTTTCCGATGCTGTGCTCTGAACCCTATTTATTTGCGTAGATGGAAAGGCCTCAACAGAAGAAATCCATCGAGCTCTCGGTAGGTCTGACACTCGGGATAATGATGTCCTGTATCTGACTGCAGTTGACAGTACTCATGCAACAACAAGCGAGCGACATATATAAATCGAGACGTGCGTTAGATTATCCCCACTCCTTCATCGGCGATAAACAAATTATTCTGCAGGTGACCAGTTGCAAGAAAGCTTTCGACGATGGTTGTCACCTCCAGACCCATCGATAAACCACAACGCCGCACGGAAAGCACACCACAGGGGAACCGCAGAATGGTTCGTTCACGGGAACACCTTTTCGAATGGAAATCGAGGGCAGGCTCACTTATATGGCTCCATGGCAAACGTACGTATAGCCCATCTCTTTTTCATCTCTCCGCCGTGATGGACACAACCAACAGCGGGCTCCGGAAAGAGCCTTCTTTCGTATGTGCTCCTTTCACCTTTCTCATCCGAAATCATTCAAGTCCTGTCTAGCTCCACAATCATTGAAAACATCGAGGAAGCGCGCAAGGCGGGACTGGCCTCTGTCGCGTTCTTCTACTTTGATTTCAAAGACGAGTCAAAGCAGGCCGCCCGAGGCGCACTCTCCTCCCTCCTCGTTCAACTTGCCTTCCAGACAGATGCACGCTCGACGATTCTTCCGACTTGTACTCGGTGCATGGTTCTGGCTCGAAGCAGCCCAGTGAAGACGCCCTACGAGAATGTCTGCGAAAGATGCTGGTGCTCCCGGAGCAAGGGCCGGTATTCATGGTTTTTGATGCAATCGATGAATGTCCTAACAGCGCTGGCACGCCATCACCACGGGAAGCCGTCCTCGACTTCGTCCAGTGGCTTGTCGAGTTACGCTACTCTCACGTGTACATCTGTGTGACCAGTCGGCCAGAGGTGGACATCGAAGATGTTGTCAAGCCTCTGGCGTCTCATATGGTGTCGTTACACGAGGAGGAAGGACAAATTGAAGATATAAAGGGCTATATCATCTTCTTCATCAATTCAGACAGGTGCACACGAAAATGGAGAAAAGAAGACAAGGAGCTTGTAATTAGCAAGCTATGTCAAAGCGCGGATGGAATGTAAGGTGTTATTCATCACGCTGATCCACAAGATTTATCTTATCTGGGGACAGGTTTCGATGGGTGTACTGCCAATTAGACATGCTCCGCCGGTGTCTTCCACAGCGAATTCGGAAGGCCCTAGATGAACTCCCAGACACATTGGACGAGACATACGAACGCACGCTACTGGAAATAGGCAAAGAAAAGTGGACATATGCCTACAGACTCTTTCAGTGTGTCGCCGCGGCTATTCGTCCACTCCGAGTCGAAGAGCTTGCGGAGTTCCTTACGTTCGACTTCGAGGCCGGAGGAAGTCCCATATTCCGGGCGGACTGGCGATCGGAGGACCCGAGGGACACTGTGCTTTCTACGTGCTCAACATTAATTTCAATTGCCAACGTGGATGGATGGCCAGTGGTGCAGTTCTCTCACTTCTCTGTCAAGGAGTACTTGATATCGAGCCGCATTATGGAGGGGCGTGTCTCGCGCTACCATATTCCTCTCGAACCTGCTCATGTCATCATGACCCAGGCCTGCCTTTCTTTGCTGCTCCATCTCGATGATCACATAACCGACGAGCAAATTCAGGGCTTTCCGCTTGTTAACTACGCAGCCCGGTACTGGATAGACCAGCGGGGTTTGAGGGTGTGTCATCGCACACAGAAGATGCGATGAAAATGCTCTTCGATCCCAGAAAACATCATTTCGCAGTCTGGGTCAAGACATATGATTTTGACAGCATTCCCCCTCACATGCGTAAGGGCACTCCGCTGTATTATGCTGCGCATTGTGGCTTCCATATTATAGCGGAGTGGCTGGTCACTACATGTTCCCAAGATGTAATGGTATTGGGCGGTCGCTTCACAAATCCAGTCTATGTCGCATCCCGCCATGGCCATCTCGAGGTCGTGGAGATACTCCTCAAACATGATGCGGCAGCTGTCAACATGCCGGGCGGCCCTTATAAATGGGCTCCGTTGCAAGCGGCATCGTCTTATGGACATCTCGGGGTCTCTCGGGCTTTGCTTGAGTTTGGTGCAGACGTTGATGCCAAAACATCCTCAGAAAGTAGGACTCCATTATATCTTGCGTCGGAGGGTGGACATATGGAGGTCGCAGCACTACTGCTTGAGAACTGTGCTGACTTGAATGCCCCCGCAAATACTGGCCAGACTCCTCTCTATGGGGCATTGCAACGGGGTCATCCGGGGCTCGTACAACTGCTACTCGCGCATGGAGTGGACCCAAATTTCCGAGACGAGGACGGCAGGACTCTACTGCATTTGGCCTCAGGGAGGGGCAACCTGAACGTCCTGCAGGGGCTACTGGATCTCGGGGCAAAGGTACACGTGCGGGACAACCAGGGACAGACACCGCTCCAGGTGGTGTGGGGAGATAGACAGAACGAGATCACGGAATTATTGCTCAAGCACGGTGCGGAGAGAGAGTAGTGCCGCCGAGTCCTCGTCTCTATCTAAGTTGGTCAACGCCCTCTTATCAGCGTGGTAACGATATTGACGTTATCCTAGTACCATGTTTTACGACTTGAATGACACCATGGGCCTGCATCGTGCTGGTGGCGAGCGATGCGATCAAGACTCCTATTCATTCTCTATGGGATTGTCAGGTTCTAAGGGTTGGAGACAAGTGGTGGGCGGGGAAAACTAAATTGGAACCATGGGTTGAAATATGTCCAGTCTCCAGTATAATGATCCAAAAATAATACACTATGACAGATCACATGGAGGGTACATGAGTAGTGCTAATGACCACCGTCACATATTTTGACCCTCCACCGTGACCCTGAGTTAACACATAAGTGTGGATAGTGCGCTGCCCATGCCCCTCGACAAGGGCTTCATATTGAGGTTAAGGATAGATGACACACATACGAATATTTACAGCTCACTCATGGATGCTTCTAAGAGAGTGCGTATCGCTGCGCGATGGGGTTAGTATCCGTCATCTCGCGGTTCTTATAAGTAGAGAAGTCATCAAAAAGGCATGAACGTATGAACACCCGTACAGCGTACAGCAAGGCGTACAGAATGAGACCTGGGGGCAAATCTCGGCTACAAGCTCTCAACCCAACATTCAAATCAAATTCAGTAGGTCCCCCAGGAAGCCCCAGAGGGACAGGCATAGACAGGACTGCACCCATGAACGCACGGGAGGGATGATCTCGCGCGAATCACAATTCGGTGATTGATGACAAAAGCCAGCCTTCCATCAGGTACGGATCCCAGGCCCCAGATCCCAGGGATGGGCCCCTAGGCGAATGTCCCTGAAGGCTCCGCAAGCGAAAACGAGCCATTCCACATTCCCATTTTTCGCACATCGTACGACGCTGCGATGATGATCTCCGCGGGCTGGGAGATAAATGCAAGGATCGTGACAACTTGGAACAAGCCGGCGATTTTCCCACTGTAACATGTACGAGAGAGCGTGCCCCTTTCCGACGCCGTATAACATGGTAAGAATTCTGATGCTCGATGATAAGTCAAGAGGCGGCGCCAGGGATGATATTGTTAATGTTATCGTTTGTCGTGCCGGAAGAGACGACACCCAAGTGACAAATAATTTAAAGGCGTTGCGATGTTGATGCGGCGGCGTGGGTTGGGCCGTATGTAACAGCCTATAGACGTCTAAGCATTTTAACGATATCCTTTTTCATTAAGCCGCCACCACCCTGACGTCTGTCGTCGTACATTCTAAAAAATGCACCCGAGGAACGCCAATTTGTACCCATCGCATTCGCATGACGAACGGGTTGGGACCTGCAAGTGGTGAGTTGGGTGCAACGCAGCATATCTGTTCACGGCAGGCAAAGACCAGAACTGCGCCGCCCTGGGATCCGTGCCGAAGGTGAGATTGGGCGGAGGGAAACCAGGGGTGTGACGATAATATCCACACTCGAATGATTCCCACGGGAACTCTTTGTTGCACATTGCACCCGGCGACGGGGGCGCGTGAACTGTGAACGGTGTGAAAGGAAAAGAAAGGGAGCTTTGCGCCTTGGACCGCAACAAGACGTGAGGCGTGAGGACCGCTTTCTGGGCGGTCCTTTTTGCGCAAGCAGCGCAACTGCGGCATGATGGTTCACCGAGCGAGCTGCCGGACACCCACTCATATGGGAAGGAACATTCTCCGCACATTTGTGCCTGAAGGAAGCTCACTTGGCTGGAGATTATCCGGAGGTAGATATGATGCCCCTGGTGATGCCTGCGGCATGGTCTCATGACATGACCCTTGGGCGTGCAGTGCGGGGAGCGGGAACCAGCGCGCCTTGTAAAGTTACAGATACGATACGATGTCCGTTGTTTCTATATCTCGTCACGCTGTGAGAGTCGGGGCACCGCACGGTGAACCCGAAAATAAAAGAAAAAAGAAAAAAAGGCGCCGCGGAGAGGATGGAGTTACCTTTGCCGATTCGGACATACCGTCACAAACGGCATGAGATGGGATGGGAGTCAAGGCATGGCATGACATATATTGTCGTTGATTCAAAGGCACGTCTCACGTCTCACAGCTTCTTCCACATATTTAATCGCCATGAACGTATGAACCCTCGACCCGACCGCTGCCCCAGCCCGCCCGACAGCAGACACAGCCGGCAAAACCGCGTCCTCTGAAAATGGCCCCTTCAGCTTCTTTTCCCGCCCCGCAGTCGTTCGTGCCCCCGTCGTTCCTCAACATAACCGCGATTGCCGCGGAGAACAGCGTGTCCGTCTTTCAGTGCTGGCAGATCCTGCCCGGCTTCAGCACCTCGTCCCAGACGGGCACGGCCGGCGCGAGCATCCTTCAGTTGGGCACGGTCGCCAACATGAGCTACTCCGTCCTCCCGCCCGGCTTCGACGCAGGCCAACACAATGCACCCGCCATACAGTGCGTTCTGTCTTTCTCTCCTTTTACACTCCCACTTTTTATACTGACGCACATCTGCGAAAAGATGGGTCTCATTCCTCTCGGGCAAAGCGGTCGTCACGCTCGCGGACGGGGTCACCCAGGCCGCGATCCAAGGCGGGAAGGACGGTTTCATCTTCGTAACGGACACGGCGGAACGGAGCACAAAGGGCCACTCGACGAAGTACCCGTCCGATGTTGCGACGATCGCGCTGCAGATCCCCACGGGCGGCATCATACCCCAGCACAATGTGCTGCACTCGGGGCCGTGTAAACCGGAAAATCAGAAGCGCAATGTCGGGATTCTCGATGCCCTCGACTAGAACATGAGACTCTACGGTGGGGTGCGCGCTATGTGTTCACGTTCGGTAGGTGGATTTGATCGTTTCCGTCGGGGCGTACGCGTCTCGCGCGTTTCTTCACTTGTTCATTTTGATATTTTGGGCTCATGGCATTGCCTGCAGATACGACACAGAGGATTATGTGATAAGGTTTATGCCAGTCGTTTTATTTCATCAGGCTATTTCACTCGCACACGGCATGTATGGTGTATGGAGGCTGAACATAGTTGTCACCGTGTTTCTTCTCGCTCTCTCTCATCATCTTATCAGTTATACCCTTATGACCCGTCTCTTTCTTCACCGCTCGCAGTCTCTGTTAACTTCATATCAGCAATGGAGGTGTCGTCGTCGCACAAGCTAGGCTAGCGTTCATCTAACAATGCTCCATTCGAATATGCACCGTCTGATCCGCACTTCCCAAACCCCGCTCCGAGCCAGCCATTCGAGCGCTTGCGACTTGTGGAACTCTCCTCACGGCAGGTTTCACCCAATGCTTTCAATTGGTTGCTTGCCATGTGGACTGCCGTTCCTGATCACACAGTTCTGCCTTGGCTTTCACCCTTGCGCTCCCATTCGGGCTGTTTCTATGCCTCTTCCCTTCTTCCCGTCTTGCTGGGCGCTCGTACTGCAACTGCAGGTGACGCAACCCTTTCCCCGCGAGGGAATCTCCACACTCCAAACAGCTGTTGAGGACAACAACATCGTGCCCCCCGCGTCACAATCACGGCGACAGCCCTCCTCCTGACACGAGACACGCGCAAGCATGATCTGCTTTTGAGACAGCGGCTACGGTACGTGGGCGCGCCATATTGAGCTTGACACGGCTCTCCGTATGTCACGCTGCTCGGATAAGCTGGAAGGCGCAGCCCATGGACCGGAGTGTCGTTCGCACGCCTTGTCGTCCACCAATTCCGGGCGAGATTGCCGCCGACGACGCTATCCCGTCCATACAGTACTCCCCCTCCAACCCCAACAGTAACAGTAGCAGTGAACCCGGGGTGCGAACTGGCGGATGGAGGCTACAAGAAACCGAAAACATACATATGCGACGAACCGAGGGAAAAAAACACACACGCACGTGCACCAACAGTCCTACAGTCCGACGGTTTTTTTTCACATGCATTTACGATAAGAGGCTTGGCGTAACGTTTGGGGTACTGTAATATAATTATACGATCGGTATAACGCCACCGCCATATCACCGGAAGCGAAGACAAAAAAGCGCCACGCCCACTTGTGGATTTGATTTGGGTGCGAGCCGTGCATGTGAGCGAGCGAGTTTGACGGATTTTCTGGCGCGCTCGTTTGGATCGTGCATCAATCATGCAAGTCCCGGCCGGCTGATGCTTTATCATCATCAGAGGGGACCCACATGAAGAATGGGTTGATGAATGACACGAAAGGAAGGCAAGGTGTTTTGTGATGATTCTGTACCATGAAGTGGAAGAGGATTTTGAGTGATGTTTCATCACACGAGAGAGCAGTGTAAAGTTGACCATGTGAGAAGACAGGCATTCTGGGGGTCAACACCAACATGCTTCACAGATTGTTCTTTCCTTGGCCTTCAGTTGCGAAAGCCAATTGTATTGGAAATTGTCTTTGCCTCTTTGAAATGCTTGCCCTGATGTCTACAGATGCGAGGAATGAAAGCGAGGTCTCCATCAGATGGACTTCCTCGATGAGAAAGGTAGGTTAGATCATTGACAGCACAGTACTAGCGCGTGTGCCATTACATACTGTAGACTGATGTTTAGAGCCCGAGTTTCATAGAAACGCCGTCGCCCTCGACTCGACTCCGACTACAGTATGGACGCACGAATCGTTGTCGCCCCAATCTTGCCTCGGACCACATACGGCGTTGTTCCACGTTAAATTATAGCAGATCTCCAGCACAAGCGCCCGTTCTCTGGTGCTCCCATGCGCTCACATCCTACATCACATCACACCACATCCGACATCCGTGGCCTGCGATAAAGTCGAGAATCACCAATTAATACAAAGTTATTCGCTTGTTTATATATGATCGTGCACCTGCTTATCGTAACGTACTATTCATTGCAACGCACGTTCATTCACAGATTGGGGTTTTTAACATTCATCATTATGCATGACGCATGACGCAGCGTCGACGGGGTGGGCGGGGACGCCGGAGTGCCCCAGAACCAGTGTTTTTGTTATTCCTCTCGTGTTTCATCTTTCAAAAAAAAGTCTCCATTTGCTGGGGTGTGGTTGTGGTGGCCCAGGACTGGACGGGGGCGTACCATAACCGTGACCGTAAAACCGTACCGTACTAGTACTGTTACATGCGTGGAACGCCGTGAAAACCGACCATCGCGCGAGTGCGCAGCGCGTGGACAAATTTGAGGCCCCCCCTTTCCCCTCCCCACTGACTTGACTGTCATGTCCCATGTCCATGTCCATGTCACATGTCAATGGCAGAAGAGCTTATCTCGGCCGATTCGGACTCACGCCGCGAAAGTTTGTACCTCTGCTCCAGAGTCTCGTCTCGTTGCGTCTCTCTTCTCTCACACCCCCCCCTCACCAGGGGGTTCTATCCAGAACCGTATTCCATACATACATACATAACAATTGATAAATTGATCCGTCGTCGTCGTTCGCATAGTACAGTAAAATGTCGTCGTGGGCGGGTAAGGCGGGGGAGGGGGTGGTGTTTGTTCCTGGTAGACATGGCAGAAACTGCGCGTTTTTATTTATTTCCTTGCGGTCTGGGCTGGTCTGGTCTGGGCTCGTTTGGGTTACTCACCGAAACTCACGGACTTTGGCCCAACTCGCGCCTCGCGCAAGGTGGAATGTGGGGGAGACGGGTGTCGCCAATCTGTGGAAGAAACCATCTTCTCTGCAATCCGTAAACTTACACTTAACTTACATTTCTTTTCATCCGGCCTCGGTCAACCGACGCGCCCTCGCTTGGCACACATCATTTTTTTTGGTGTTGTCAGTGGCGTGCCAACTGTTCTAGAAAGCTATCTTCCAAGTTGTAACAAAAGAAAAAAGAAACAAAAGGGGATATAGTATGTTCGGACAAGCGCGGTGACGGCATCAAGTCGTTATTTTTCAAGTTTCACCACGGGGTGGACCAGGGGTGGACACTCGGTTGTGCCCTTTGCTTTCACTCCAAGTAAGGTTTTTTCCCATGTGCGGCGTCTGCCGTAACGTGAGCGTATCAGTCAGTCCTAGGACTTGTGCGCCTCAAATCCGCGGATCGTCACCACGTACCATACCGTGTACCTCTACTGGACAACACACATAAAGTTATTCATCCTATTCTCGATGGATTAGCGACTACAGCAGGCATCAATCATGATCAGAATGATAACAACTCGCATTCTCGTACCTACGGAGAAGCAGATACCGCGAGTTTAAAAAAAACACCCACGAGTCCAACAACAAAGTTGGAGTCAAATGGGGATATGGGGTGGAGGGGTGGTGTGAGCCGAGTCGGGGCGAGTGTTTCACCGGAAGTATTTCAAAGACCCCGAAACCCCCTCCGTGCAAATCGCCGGCTCCCAGCGCTGGGTAAATCAAGGAAAAGAGGTATGAGAGAGATACAGGAAGGACCAACAACAGACTTGGGATAGAGACAGCAAACAGTTGATGCACCGAGAGTGAGACAGGTCAGGGACAACAGAGTAAGACAAGCCAAGTGGCGGCAATAAAGAATGACTCGGATAGCGTAGGATGGCAGTGGTGTGGTCGCGCGTCGCGCAGCGTGGTGGTAACAGCTAATGTAGATATCGCACAATTGGTGGTGGTATGTTATTCTTGTTGCTCGTGCGTTGGGGGGGTGGGGGAGGAGAACTAAGGTATATGTTGTGGGTTTAAAGCTCTTCGTTGACTTTTTCGACGTTTGATGTGGTGTTTAATTTGATCAAGATTCGGATGCTGGTGGTGGTGGTGGCTCGCGGGGGTATGGCAGCACGTCGATGCGCACGACTCCCCCATCCTCGGGGCGCACCTGCTCCAACACCTGGCCCTTCTCGGCGTCTCCGTCAAAGTCACCCTTGGTCATCGTACCAGAGAACAGCCCATCCGGACCGACCGCGAACGCAGGTATCGTGTTCTTGGTCATCTCGACAGAAGTGCCGGTGAACTCGGTGGTGGTATTGTGAACGCTTACGCCGCCCGCGCCCGCGCCAAAGCCAGTGGTCCAATGAGTCGCCGTCGTTGCGCCAGGAGGTTGTGTCCGTGTGCGGAATTTGAAGGACGACCAGCGCTGGCCATCGCCGTCTGGGTGTTCATGGCGCGAGACACCAGAGAGGCGGCGGAACGATGCGGTGGCCACGACGGGCAAGTTTGCGACGGTGAGCGACATGCAATCTTCCACGAGCGCAGAGATGATGACGGGGATACCGCCGCGGGTGATAATGTACGCGGCGTGCACGAGGGACACAATGGTCGTCACGACTGGGGAACGAGGGGTCAGCACACACTTTGGCAGGAAAAAGAAAAGAGGGGGAGCATACTCGCGGTGGAGAAGATGAAGACAAGACGCCAGCGAAGACGCTTTTCCTTGATGCCTCGGATGAGTCGAATGGGCAACAAGATGAGAGCGAGATCGGAGAGGATATCCGCTGTATGGGGGCAGGTTGGTAAGTAAGGGGGGTTCATGTGAGGAGCTTTGCGGGACTAGACGTACACACGAGCTGACAGATGGCGACAACCTTGGGGAGATGGCACTGCGGGCTGCGCGCGTTCTTCCAGCCGTCATGCATGCCCTCACACGTCCAAAGGAGCTGGGCGAGGAAAAAGGCGAGGGCACCGACAAAGGCAGCCGCGAGCCACTTTAAGCGTCGACGCATGATGGGGTCGGGGTCGATGCGGATGATGGAGAAGAGGATGGATATCCGCGCGGTCCATATGACGGCGTAGAAGGTCGTGGCCATGAGGTAGTACGAGGCAATGCGGCTGAGCCTGGAAATGTCCTCTGGGTTCTCTACGTGCATGAACACGGCAGCAAACTGGATGATCAGGCTGGAGAGGATCGGAGCACGAGCGTGAGGATCACGGGAGAGCAAAGAGCAAAGAGGCAACGGAACGTACCAGACGAGGGAGAAAAAGGCCCATGCGTCGTCCCACCAAGGACGAGACCTACGGAGCCAGAGACGAAGCAAGGTCATGCATATCGCGACAAAGCCGCAGACGGACTCGGTGACTGTTATAAGAGGGTCCAGCAGGGAGGACGGGCGGGTGGAAGATGGACGGCGTACCTTTGATCTGGACGAGGGGGTCGTGGATGTTGATACCCATGGAGGAAATGGGGGGTGGGATGGGCGGAAAGGAGGACTCGGGGGAGCTTTAAACGGGTTGCGGCGGTGGGAGTGCATCGAAGCGAAGACAGGATCTCATCGCCTTGCCTCGCCCTCGCACTCACTCGAGACCTTCCTGCCTAAGCCAATTTCGATCAGACGCCCACATCGCTCACGTCAACCACCCCACAAATTTCACATCGCATATCCCCATTTCGCTCGGCGCCATGAAGAAGGACTTGCCATGTGAACGACGACGAAAACGAAAGAGCGGGGCTGTTCGCCGTGCACGCTAAGTGGGTGGTCCCCGATGGCCGTAAAAGGAAATCGATACATTTGTGATCGGGATACAAAACCCACAATATCTCTCGCGTTGGTGGGGATAACTCCTCGGAACCGACGCGCTTTATTGCCACCACGAGCATATTCGTATTTCGTAGGAACGTTTCGCCTGTTCCGTCGATTTCTTCGCTTTGATCGCACTTTTCATGTGTGCCAGTGCCAGCTCCGCCCATGCTTCCAAACCCCTCCACCTGTATTCAAGGTTCATAATCATTACTCCCCCGTTTCCAAATCTAGCTACATTGCCATCATGGGCTGTGTGAGTTCTCGTACGAGATTGATCCGTACTACCATCTATTGTACTTACTCTGCAAACCCCGGACCCTTTTGCGCCCACTAGCAATCAGACGTGTGGACGTGGTGCAACTTCTCCATTCCATCCCTAATTAGTGCGATACCTGTGTGTGGCCACCCCTGTCGTGATCGGTCTCCTCGAGAAAGGAATCGCAAATCCCTCGGGGACAGACTCGACTTTTGACGTTTGACGTGTCAATTTGTCACCTTTTCGACGACGCCAACACGATCTCAACGATCTCAACATTACAGTATATTTCCTTCCGTATCAGCGCTGATCCGATAAACGGCGTTCTCACTCACAATCAGTTCAGAGAACCCCGATGCAGAGAAAAGAGCAGGCAACTGAGGCAACTCGGGTGCCCATAGTGGCAACACGAATGATATCTTCAACGCGCGCGCGTGCACGCCGCTGCTCACAATCACCGCAAAATTTTGCCCGTCCGCCGTTCGCACAAACCCAAGAGACGTAAATGGACGGTACCCAGGTTTACCCTCTTTCCCATCAGCCCAGCCCATCAGCCCATCATCCCAGGCTCACAAACTCGCAATGTAATCACAGTACGATGCTCTCTTTGTGCTTAAACTTTCGCCCCGCCCGATCCGCGGCTCGGAATCGGAACTGGTTGCCGTACAGCTCAAGTTCGATGTGCGCGCCATCCTGCACCGTTCTCCCGCGTCCGCATCCTGCTTCGCCGTCGTTCGTTCCTGAATTTATCACCGCCGCTTCCGTACTATGCAGCGGAACGGCGAACGCGAAGACGGAGCCCTGCTTTGGCAACACTGCAAAAAAAAGGTTAGAGACAGATAAGTTTGGGTCGTGATCGTATCAAAGGAAAACACATATTTGAATCCCGTCAAAAAACGCCTTTTGACCGAAATGCGCGCACCTTTCAATTTATCCTTCCGGGTCACGACCTTGAACGTGTTCTCCGTCTCTTGCACCACAATACCCGACGTCCCAACAGCGCGGCGTTCTTGCTCCTGCGCACTGCCCATCAAAAAAGTCAACATAAAACATATCGCCGCCGCCGCCCCCCGCCTCCCGAAAGCAAGAACAAGGATGACTAACCTGTCACGATCGAGCCGTGAAAATCGGCCTTGAGAAGCTTCGCGTGCATCCCCGCAGCAACAGCCCGAGACATTGCCGCAGAGGAGGAAGAGGCACCACCACTATCACCACCACCACCGTCCTCGGGGCCCTCGGGGGCCGCCGCCAGCCCGAGCAGCTCAGACATGTACCCGAGCCACAACCGATGCAAAGGGACGAACGCGTCCCACCTAAAAAAATAAAAATAAAAACAAGGAAAGGGAAAAGCCTAGCACACACCTCGCTTCTTCTTCCCGCAGGCGCCATACGCCCTTCTCAGCCGCCTCCCTCCGACCCATCCTCACCCCCGTCGCCTTTGCACCACCAGCACCACCACCCTTTTCCTTCCCCTTCCTCCCCTTCTCCTTTTCCTTCTGCAGCGCACGCGCACGGCTCCGCTCAACAAGGCCGATCTGTCGTCGGCGCACGCGTTCCTCGTACAGCGCCCGTGCGCGTGCGCGCGCGCGCGATGTGTCCGTGTCCGCGCATAATTGAGCCTGGACAAATTCGGGCGTGAACGGGTGTGCGCTGGTGAATTTCACGTGCGTGGTGATGGGCTGCCACAACAGGATGAGAAAGCCGTATATGTCAATGGTGATGTGAGATACCGATGATGCTGATGTGGAAGCCGTGTCGTCATGACGTATCGCGCTCTGGTACAGCGTCGTCGTCGTTGAAGAACTCATGGGGAAGGATCTAGATCTAGGGTTAGGTGTCGGTGCTCGACCCTTTATTTAAGCGTGTGTATATGCACTGGAAAAAAAAACAAAACATTGACAATACCATGCGGGGAAGAAAGAAAAAAATTGTGAGTTGTAGAAAAAACACGCAAGGAGCGACGGGCGAGTACCACTTGGAAACCCACGGCAAAGAAAGAAAGAAAAGTAAAGAAGGAATTGACGCACGATGCACGGGCAAGCCGAGATGACACACGGGTACAAAATACATATATAACACGAATGGCGGTAATGAGGGGAAAGATGGGTAGCAGGACAAAAAGGTAAACTGCCAACAGTGAGGGTTCGCGCGAGAATCATGTAGAAAATACGACGACATCCATGCACGACAGGGTAAAAAAAATATAAACGACGGCCTCTCCATATTCATCATCACCTCGGCCTAGTCTAGGTCCATAGCGATCTCTTCACCCGTCGCGAATCCAAACACCGCGCCGTCGTCATTCCTTACAACGCGGGACGGTCCCGCAATCGTCGAGAGATCAATACGAGTGCCAGGCACCGATACCGACATCGCGGGGCCGCCCTCATTCTCATGATTGAAAAAGATATGGCCGTGTTCGGGAATGAGCACTGGCGATGGTGCGGGCGCAGTTGGTGGAGAAGGTGTAGACCGTGGTTCATTGGTCGGGACAGGGGCCGAAGCAGGTAGTGCAGGTGGATCGATGACAGGTAACATCCCGCCCGGCATCGTCTCTGCACGCCGTCGGCCCATTGCAGGGGCAGGGGCAATTCCCATCGCCGCCGCCTCCTGCCCAACATGAACGACCGGGCGTCGGGCAGGACCAGGAGTAATATCGAACGGTGATGGTTCGTAAAAGGCGCGCCCCCAACCGGGCCCTTCGGGTGGGCGAGCACCCTCAATGGGACGGAACGCCATCGCGGTCGCGGTCGCACGGATGGCAGCGTCTGTGATCTCCGTTGTCGCCATCAAACGCTCTCGCCGCCGCACGCTCCCGCCGCCGCCATTGCCTCCGTTACCACCACCGCGAGAACCATCTGGGACGTTTTCGGCATCTTCATCCCCATCCTTGGCGCTGCACCAGAATCGATGACCTTCGCTCCATGCCGAGCTTTGACATTCTTTCCCGCAGTATTTTGCCTTTCGGCAACGCCGGCATTTGGCAAATTGCCGCGGGTATTGTTCCCATCGTCCGCACAACACTGACCGAAAAGTAGTTTACATGTGTTAGCGTAGATTGAGCATCAGGACGTTAGTAAGTTCACGCACTGTTAGCACACTGACGTATTCCTCCTCTGCTATCGTCCTTACGACACGCATTGCGCATGATGACGCCGGCCCAGTATTGAATCTCTGGCGGCAACGTCGGAGGCGGGTTCGGTAGATCATATTCATGGGAGCTTGGTCTGAACGTGAACCGTTCAACGAGCGAAAACACGTTCGTTTGGCGTGGCGTTGTGGGTGGCACGGAGGATAGTGCAGAAGACGCCGCAGAGGGAGCTTTCTCTTTCCCGTTGCGGTTAGCGAATGCCTTTAAGAATCCCGTGGCATCTTTGCCACGCGACGGCCCTGCAGTTGGCATGACCTGTTGCTGCGTAGCTTGCGGCTTTAACGCGGCAGTCGCCGGGTGAAAGCTAGTGCGCGGCTGGTAGAACGCCTGGCGAACATGAGGGTATTTGCTGAGATACGCGAGGAGCTGGAGTGCAGACAGCACGTCTTCGTCACGGTGCGGGCAACCCGACTCGTGGTGGTGGTGATGATGATGATGGCGAGGGGGTGCAGGAACAGTCTCGGCAGTAACGGGAAGGGGGAGTGTGCGCTGTACGGGGGCATTCGGTCGGACCGTTGCCTCCTGGGGGTCATCGCTGTCTCGGCCGCGGGGAAGACTGACGTTCACTGCACGTGGCGTCACATCCGTGGCTCCCAAAACGCGGCGCACGGTGTTATCCGTCGGCCGTAAGGTCATAGTTGTCTCGATAGCGCCCGGTGCACCAGGTGGTGCGCCCATGGCAAAGTCATCATTCGGCTCCAGTGCGACGATCCCGTCCTCGACACCGTCGCCTTGCACGTCCGCCTCGCTGTTGATGATAATGTGTGCATCCGAGTTGAGTTCGAGGGACTGGCCCGCACCGGTCTCCGCTCTAATGTCCGAGACAATGGCAACGGCACGACGGGTGAGCGGAGAGGTCTGGGGTCGCTCCGGAGAATTATCGGTGGTCTCTTGAGCGGTGTCCATGTCGAGGTCACCGTCACCGTCATCCTCGGTTTCCGTCTCTGGGCGCGAAGCACCGCGAGAGGTAGATGCAGAGATTGTGCCTTGTCGATCACGTGTGCGAAGGGTCCGACGTGGAGGCAGGGCGGTAGTGCTGTCCCAGATAGGTCGTGCGATAATGGTCCCGCTTCGGTCTCGCCCTGGCACTTCGACGGTGGCGGTGGGGGTGTTTGAGCCCGCCGGTGTCTGGTTTCTCGACGTATCCGCCGAGGTCGAAGTATCTTGGTCGCTGCCAGCTGCCGCCGACGCAGCATCGGACGTAGGGGTGGGCGAGTCAACGCCGGATATGTCAGCCTGTGTCGCGTTTGAATCATCCGATAGAGCAGCCGAGTCCGCAGAAGTGTCCATCCGGTCGTCCTCCTGTAGAAATTTTAACCAACAAGGTTTCAAAGGGGGATGATGAGTCAGTCATCGGTCGGTCGGTTTTTGGACGGTAGGACGGCGCATTTACCTCTGCGGCACGGATGGTCAACTCGCTCGCACGGCTTCTCCCACGGATGGTTTGGATACTGTCATGTGAGAAGTCCTGCCGTCGCTCGAGAGCACGCGAAAGATCCGCAGCCTGCTGGCGAGCACGCTGCTCGGCCTGGGCCTGCTTCCGCGCCGCACGCTGCTCTCGAGTCTCCCGTGGCATGCCCGTCGCACTCGAGCTCGGGCCGACGGCAAACCCTTTGCTCGCGAGCCAGGACTCGAGGATGCAGCCGACGACATCGAGGGTGCCGGCCTGCACTACTCGGCTGCGAATGAGTTCGCTACCGCGGACGCCAATGTTGACGATGCATTGGAAAGCGAGTGAGAAGCGGTATGCGGCGTGCTTGTCGAACGCTTTTGGGATCAGGGTTGGAGCAGGTTTAGGAGGATGGTAGTTTGGGGGTAAGAGGCCGTAGAGGAGCGCGGGGTTCTCGGGAGGGGGAGGGGAGATGCAGAAATCGTGGAGCATGCGTACTAGACGCTCTAGGCCGCCATCCATGACCATGATCTCCCGTATTCGTGGGGAGGTTGAGGTGAGGTAGGTGAGATGGGTAAGGGAGTTGAACAATGGGAGTGGCGAATTGGTGTCGAGCGCTAGATGGCCCCAAGTTGTTATTCAAGTGTCCAGGGGAAGAAAATAAAGCGCAAGGGGCGCACCACGTCGGTCATAAAGCTGGGATGAGATACATACCGCGGCCCTGTTCTGGGCCGGGAAGGCGAAGTTGGACTCACGCATGCGTCGGTGGGGCTGATTGGAAAATAAAAAAAGGAGAAAAAGGAGGCGGCAGGTGAGATATTCTCTGGTAAACTACGAGAGAGAACTGTTGCCAATGGGCAGGACGAGAAGAGGAGGGGGTTCAACAGACGAGAGGAGGAAGAGGCTGAGCTGAGCGAGTGCGACTCTGACTGGGCGCGCTTGATCATCCATCAGAGGCCAGCTCAGTTTGCGTCTGTTTGGCTGTGGCGGCAACAGTACAATTATTATCATACAAATCCACCCCCACTCCATCTCATCCTCCCATCATAATGCCGACTGCACCCCAGTGAACCGCTTGAACGTGAACCTGCCCGCACACAACCATCAGCCTAGTCCCTGGACCGCACTCATCCGCTTACCCGAGGAACGCAAGGTCCTTGTCCGCGTCCAGTTTCTCCACCCCTGCTGGTACCTCTGGCACGTCGGCATACTCCTCCGTCGGAAAGTACGACGTGTCTGTGATCGACTTGAGTGTTGGCGGTCGCGGTGCCGGCATCATCCGCAACGATGTCCATCCCACACCCTCGAACAACGGGTGTGCCCGTATATCTTCCACGCCCGCCCGATTGTCACTCCATGTCATCAAGCTGTCCAATCCATGCCCGTGAGCGACGACAACCGATGAGAAACCGAAGCACACACCGCCGCATGAGACTGAGCGCCTCCGTGCTCAGGTGCACCTCTTCGGGAAAGTGTAGGTGATGTGGCCAGTCGACGATCTTCTTGTACGTGTCGCTCGCGTTCTCGGCACAGAATGGCGGATAGCCGACAAGGCATTCGAACATGATCGCCCCGAGTGACCACCAGTCGCACTCTTTGCCGTAACCGCGCATCATGAACACCTCGGGCGCAATGTAGTCTGGCGTCCCCACAGTCGAGTATGCCTACGCAGCTATCGATTATCATCGGCGCTCGAGAGACATACAAAACGACAGACCAGCCTCCGCCGGTTCTTCTTCCACGTTGCGATTGTCTCTGCCCGAGTCATCGTTAGATGGATCGGTGTTACCTCCACGCTGTTCCGCGCCGCATGCCGTGGCGCGAGTTGTTGTTCGATCAACCGCGCATAGTACGCTCCATCCGTCCGAGCGTGCATACCCGTCGAGAGGCCGAAATCGGAAAGCTTGAGATGCCCATTCTTATCTATAATATATTGTCCGGTTTGATATCTCTGCTTGCACCCGGGGAAAAAAGGGATCATCAGCGTGGGGTACGGTACGCCTCGGAAGTGGCTCGCGCACCGATGGATGAAGCCCAGATTGTGTACGGCCTCGATGGCGAGCGCGCACTCGGCCATGTAAAACCGCGTGACATCTTCCGAGAAAACATCATATTTCATCAACATCGTCATTAGGTCCCCGCCCGGCAGGAACTCCATGATCAAATATAGGTAAAGCGGATCTTGGAACGAGTAGTACAGCTGCACGACCCACGGCGACGTCGATTCGGCCAGAACATCGCGCTCTGCGCGAACATGCGCGAGCTGCATGCCATGCGGTTTGGGGAAATCCAAGCCTCAGAAATTGGGTGCGGGCGAGAAAGCTACGAAAAAAATCATACCTGGTCGCGCTTGAGCATCTCAACTTTTTGTAACGTCTTCATCGCGTACACGCGCCCTGTATCGATTTTTTGCACCAGGCGGACCTGATATAGATGCATTATTCAGCATCAGGGAAAACAAGAATCTCTCGCCCAAAGTGTTTAAAATTGGGCGAGCATGTGGACAGTGACCGACACATCTCGAAAAGGACGACCAGGCCGGAGTCGGCGGGTCGCTCCATGACGTTCGCGGACCCGAAAAGAGAACAAGATAAGCGCCTCATCCCGATCGAGGCAAGTCGATGCATTAGTCTTGTAGTATGGAGGTGTGGAGACAACGCCAAATAGCGAACAGATCAAGTATCCACACGATGCAAGCAGTGCCATGGACACGAGATAGAAAAAAGAAAAATGAGGAAAAAACAAGTTGGAGGGGAGAGGGCCGGTACACAAACAAAACACTCACCTCTCCAAATGCGCCCTTGCCAATGACCTTGACCGTCCTGAAATCCCGCAAACCGATCTTCGTCCGGCGGAGTCTCAGAAACTGCGACTGGGTGCGAGTATGCCTCCTGATCTCTCGCAGCCGGCGGTCCTCAGGCATGCCCGCGAGGGACCTCTCGAGCTCTGCACCTCTGCGTGTGTGCCGACGGACGAACGACGGCATCGCAAGCAAGAAGAGATCGTCAGATCGAGGGATCCTTTCCTAGCCACCACGGGGCGCGTCGTCAATCACACAAATACGCACCGGATATTCAAGTCGATCGCGGTCTCGAGCGCGAAGCGGTAATGCGATTGCAGCTTGACCTTGGCGGCCGTCGCGTGGGCCCGCGCGTCAGAGGAGAGGTCGTCCGGGCGGCGCTCATAATAGACGTAATCTGCGGGCTTCTCCACTGCCGATTGCAAATGCGGGTGATGGGGCGGCAGCTGCTGCGGTTGCGGAGCGGAAGCATGGGCTGGAATAATAGACACGGGTGCGGCAGGCGAGGAGCCAGGAAGGGGGGTGCTATATATAATTTCGCCCTCGTCGTCCATGGTGGCGGAGTGTCGGGATTGAGAAAGGTTGATGGCAGGGAAGGAGAGTGCGAGATAAATGTATGGGCGAGCGAGGCGAGGGCGAGGGCCGAACGTTCCCAATCCCAACCCATTTTGATTTGATGGGATGCAGCGGTCAGCGGTCGATCGGCCCGCCTATTCACGCCCCCATTTCCCGACTCGGCTCTCCCTCTTCTTGTTTATCATGTCGTTTCCATGCGCTCACATTCCGACAACCGACCGTTCAGACGAGCACATTCATTAAGAAGGGGGCATCCATATGAGGTGCAAGGGGTTCCTGCCGAAAACCAAGACAAGGTGTAAAGCGCTTGATTTGAAACTGGATGCCCGTCCCATCCCAGTTTCCTTCGAATACAACTCCAAACCAACGACGGTTCATTCGCCAACATCGACACCACTGCCACCCGTCTCGTGCAATTGCGCGCGTGAGGCGCGGTAACGATTCGCAAGTGCTTCAGCTGCCTCTTTGCGCGTGTCAAGGCTCTCCGCGGACGGATCACGTCCCTGTTTCGCTTCGCGCAGCTGCCCGTGCAGGTCCGTGCCGGCGCCGCTCGGTGCTTGCTGGCCAGCCAGCACACTATCTGGTTGAGGTCCGGGATTGGTCCGTCTGCCACCTGACGATGTCGCTGCGCGACATGGAAGGCCGACTGCTTTCAGCACCAGCGCATTCATTGGGATATGGGGCGGTGGAAACGTACTGTCTCCGGGCGGAGGATAGTTCTTGGTTGCATAATCCGACGATGGCGGATATGTCTCGCGTTCGCGGGGAGGGAGGATATCGCCGATAGCTGCGGCATGGCATGGAGTAAGAAATTCGCCGGACGCAGGGAATGAGAGCACGACAAACGGACAGGGATTGACGAGAGAGCCCTGGAAGCCGGAGCTTGCGTATTCGTCGCTCATGGTTCTGGTGATTGATGGGTGGGTAATTGAGCGGGAGATCACGGTTGGCGACTTTAAAAAGTAGGACCCAGACGAGGATCAGGTGATGTCACCCCGAGATCGCTCTCCTTGCCTCGCAGCGCCGACATTCGCATATGATATTGCCTGGGTCTTGGGTTTCTTGGCAGCTCCTTCTCTTCCCCTCTCTCGACGCCACCACCGCTCGCTATGTTTCACCTGTTGATCGAACCTCCGTTACTGTTCCGAGTCGGGATGTCGCGATTCCTCAGTGCGTGTGTAAATGTTCTCATATTCATATACAATAACATTGCTTAATTAACTAGATCGGATATGGTGTAACGGCTAACATTGCCGCCTCTCACGCGGCAGCTCGGGGTTCGATTCCCCGTATCCGAATGAATTTTTTCTGTTTCATTTTTTCCACCACATCGAAGTGCCAGTTGATCCACAGAACTTACATCCGCTGCAAGAAACCTGAAATATGACGCTAATGTACTTGTGTCAGACACGTCCAGCTTGTCGATGGCGATGGATTCGGCAGCACAGCACATGCCGGACGGACGACGTCTCGACAAGGAATGTGCATACACCCTCATTATTACCGCACCACGGCGTACAGGTATATGCGGTACGAATATATGCATAGCAGTATATATCTCGCTCGGGCTCCTTCTGCGGGTCAAAAATACTCTATTCCTCTATTCCTCCTTTGCCCCGATGCGTTTTTCGGCCTCTTCAATGGCAGCCTTGTCTGTCTGAGGGTCACCAGAGGCTGTGTGGATTGCAACGTCAGTTGATCACCAGCAAACAGCTCGACTCGACAAAGGGTCACTCACAACCAAAGAGCCCCGGGCCACTTTTGAAAGGCCGTTTGAGGTCGCCGTCTGCTGCATGGCCAAGAACGTGGATCTTGACAATCTTGGCCTCGTAGAGGGATTTGAAGGCCATGATAGCTTGCACAAAGAGCGGCTGGGAATATTTGAGGTATATATGGAGGAAACCCATCATGGCAACGGAGGTGAATACGCCTTTGATCTGTGGGCAAGTAATGCACACGTGAAATAGAGAGGGCGAATGAACAGCGTACGAGCTTGGACGTCTCCGCAAGGTCATAATCGCGTACTGTGGTTGTCACGAGCTTCCCGGACTCTTGTGCCTGTGAGACCCGATGATGGGTGGTAGTTCCTTAAAAAAAATTGAACCGTGACATACCATTGGATTTGCTGGCTCAACTAAACAAGGGCATCAGAAATGACGCATTCACGTTCGAAAATATGGGGAAGTCATGCGCACCATACTTGAGCATCGCCTGGTCGTTCTTGGCCCTTATCTGACACACGTGGAGGGGTGGGGAGCCGAGGACAGAAAATTGCAACGAACTTTGGAAGAAGCATAGTAGTACACAAGAAGTGCGATGCCCTGGCTTGCGACGTAGGCTATCCGGACATAGAAGAGTACATGGGGATCATCGAATGGAATTTTGCGGGCGACTGAAATGTGACACGTATGCGCGGCGGTCAGACAAGGGCTGGATGACAGAAAGAAATTCGAGTACGTTGCATGACGCCGAGGGATATAGCGAGGTTTTGTATTGGCGCATTCATGCTTGAAATTGCAACGCGTCGCCGGTCAGGGAAATGAAAAGGAACTGAGGAGAAGGTCGAAGGGGTAACAGCAAAGGAATGACGAGCAAGCGGCACGAGATCACCTATGATTACATAAGCTGTGATCCCCTGTGGAGCGGATAACACAGAGTTGCACGCCCTCTGGTAACTTATCAACGACCGCTTCAGCTTCAGCTTTAAAAATGAACGACGCTGCCTCGATATCTAGGGCCACTTCAATCTCCCGTGCCAGCAGGCAAGGCTCTACCATATCGCGTTCCCAGTCCCTCATCAAGAAGAACATCGCTCCTCATGACCTCCGTCCCTCCGACGTCCTCATCGAACGTTTCGTCGCATGGAAGGCCATCGTAAAACAGCTGGTGGCTTACTTCGAGGTCGTTTCGTTCTACTCTGTCACCGAACTGTCCTTCTCACCCATCAACTCGATTGTCTAGGGTGTTGCAGACATCGAGAATAACACCGCAAAAGAGATGACAAAGCTCGCCGCCGTCATCCAGGTCCCTTTTCGCTCCGCTAACCAGTTCCTCGGTGAAGGTGGTCTTCAGGTGTGTTGACCTCTGATGACCGCTGCCCCACAGCCCACTTACGTGAGTGCTCCGCTGAAGGATGTATATTATGGCATCCGCGACAAAACTCGCATCATCGCCGATCAACACGCCAATCTTGGTCGTACAATCGACGGTTCTATAGTACAGCACCTCCAAAAACTGCGCGTAGAGATAAAGGCCCATATCAAGGTCTGCCGTTACTGTGCACGAGGACCCGGCGTCAAGGTTAATGCGATATCGCCTGTAGAACGTCCAGAACGATACCGGGAGGCTTGCGACAAGCGTCGCAAAGGAGCGCGAACTGTCTGCGCGCCTCGTCGCCCAGCTCACCAACGATATCTCTACTTTCAAGAATACACCGCTACAAGTCACTGCCAAGACCGACCCGTGCGTGCATTGCAATTTTCCCCTTTCCGGCTTCGCATTCATCGTCGACAGATTCGTTGCCAATTTGGCCGTCGTTCGTCAGCTTCATAAGCAAGTGAATGAGGAGAATGCACTCCAAAAGTCCATCATCATCATGCAACAGAATTCCGCTCATTTTGAAGAAGGGATCGTCCGCGCCATCCAGTCCGCTTGGCAGACCTTTGATGAGTGGCAATCTCGCATGTCTGCCTCTGTCCAGGATACATGGCGCGTTCTTGGTGCTCATATGGCATCCATCCCCCCGGATCATGAGTGGATTTCATTTTCTGCTCGCTCTGACCATCTCCTCGATCCCGACACGCCATTGCGGAATCCCGAGACCATCATCTACCCTAGCAAGGAGGATCCGTCCGTCGTCGCGGTGCATACGGGCTATCTCGAGCGCAAGAAACGATTTACCCGCGCGTATCGCGAGTCTTACTTTGTTCTCACCCCTTCTGGTTTTCTGCACGAGTACAGCTCGTCCGACCCGGCACAGGCGACCTCACCCCTCTTCTCACTTTTCTTGCCTCTTTGTACGCTTGGCCCCGCTGCAAGCTCCAGCGCCAAATCAAACAAATTCCATATTGAAGGCCGCAAGGATGGCGCCGGTTCGATCAAAACTGGATCGCTTCGTCTTGGCCGCCGTTCCCAACACGCATGGAGCTTCCGCGCGCGCTCGCACGAAGATATGATGGAGTGGTGGAACGACGTACGGATGCTCTGCGCGCGGTATCTCGTCGCGAGTGACGCTCTCGAGCGATCGGGGCCCATCGCAGCCGCCGTCCGTGCAGCAGGGTACCTCTCGGAAGAAGAAGAGGGGGGCGACGAAGAGGAAGGAAGCAGCGTCGAAGAAGAGCAGCACGAGGCGGACGACGAAGACGTTCTGCCTCCCGGCGCGTACCGCGACTTGCACGAGGTCGACAACGGCACGGAACCGCCCTCGTACCGTGGCCACTCGTACGGAACCGATCTCGGATACCTCGTACGCGCTCCTCGCTTGTCTCGTTCGCATAAACACCTAGTCTGACTGACCGTTACTTATCCTTGTCCCCTGAACAGAACGATAAAAAGTTGCAGGGCACCCCATCGCCCGAGGGTAACGCGTCCGCATCTCGGCGCCCGAGCCAGCGCCAGCAGGAGAAGGCTCCCGAGGGCCGCGCACCCCATGCGGTTGTTGATGGAGACTCGGCTACGGCCGCAGAGACGGAGGCGGACGGTGCAGGCCCCATTGACGATGAGAATGTGGGCACGGTTGGTGGGGACAGCCGATTCCGCGAGAGTCTGTGAGAGCCCTCATTGCTCTAGCGACTATTGGATCGACGATGTTTTCGCCACTGCTTCTACGGTGTCATTGTGATATTTTGCTCTTGTGCACACTGGCATACGCGGTCATTGGTTTTCGTGCTCACCTTTGTGATCTGGACATGACGGTGTAGCTTATTTTGTATGATTAATGATAGGCTGTCAATAGGAAGGGTGTGCCGGACAACCTTTCGTCCGAGTCCATCATCGGACGGGACGATGTCTGGCCGATCTGACCTTTTTAGTACTAGCCTGTTGCCGCGTCACGCTTGTCACGCGTTCAGTCTTGTCGCACGCCATCACATGACTGTAATTCCTCAAGATGACACCCGTCCACCTCCTCAGTGTTCGCCGACCAACGCTCACGGCCCCTAGCTTCCTCAGCACCCTTCTAGCGCAGCAGCGCAATGCAGCACACAACGGAACTGCGGCCTCCCGCACCGTCGCTGCCCTCCTCGCCTCTCCCCCCTCACCACCAGCGTCCTCGTCCACCTCGTCGGAGGAGCCCAAGACGCACTTCCGCATCACCCTGCGGCGCTCCGCCATCTCGCTCGGGCGGCGCATCCGGGGGACGCTCGCGGCGCTCGGCCTGCGACGGCGCCTGCAGACGGTGTACCACCCGCACACGCCCGGCGCGGCGGGCATGATACTTGCCGTCAAGGAGCTCGTCGACGTGCAAAACGTCCCTGCTGGCGCGGTGCGGACGGCCGGGCAGCAGAGGGCGGAGCGGAGGGCGCCGCGCGGGTTCGTTGTTGTTGGGTCGAAGGTCGTCGGGTCCGGGTCCGAGTCTGTCACGACGTTGTAGGACGTTTTTTTTTCCGTGCTTGTTTCGTGGGTACGTGTGTCTGTCAGCTCTGTCCGAGTCCCCAATGGGTGTTGACACCCAAGATACGGGATTGTAGGAGTACCGTCCTCACCGCCTTGAGAAGCTTTTTAGTCTCGCATTTACGGGATCTTGGCTCGCGAATTATCCTTCACCAGCGGACCAGCACAGGTTTATGCAGGAGAGTACTAAGTACAAATCCGAATCAGGGGCAGATGTAGATAATTTGGGTACACCAAAGCTTTTCGAGAACAATGTTGGCGGTTCCATAAAGGTGTGCTGTATCCATGAGTAGCCATCCGACAAAATGTTCCCTTGGTACTCCCGACCATTGACACCCCATGGCATACAGCGGAGCGCCGTGATTCTTGCCTCTAGCTCCAGAATGCACTCCAACACTAAGAACTCGAAGATTTCAAGACAGGACCCGACAGTGAAACTTCCCTCTCCAAATCGTCATGGAATAATTCGTCGCAGAGTGATGTGACATTACGTCTTTGTCGTCCAAGTCAAGTCGCGGGTCCATGACATGACTTTAATCACCAATTAGATCGATTCGTCCATTCGTGATATCATCAGTTCCCGTGAAGGTTTTGAACTTGTTCCCAGACCACGTCATCCTGACATGCATACCCCTCGCCCCTTGTTCCATACCGTTGTTTCCTCCTACTGTATAGCTGGCGTGCGTGGAACGATCACGCGTTTCGTGACAACCATCCCGCACACACTGTCTACTTAGGTTTTGACCTCGGGAGGAAGACAAACCTCTACTTGGGGCGGCGTTTGTGGCGCCTTATCATTGCTTTGTTTTCCTTCCCTACCACCCATGTCCACCACATGTCGCTTATTTGTTGTGGTTTGAATCGTGGCCACCGCTGCGGGTAAACAAAATGCACAGGCACCGCGCGAACTTTCTTGTGTCCAGAGGGAGTGCAACTTATCGCCCCTGAGTCGGAACAAACGAGCGCATTGTCGAGTTATCACCGGTATCACCTCTTGGCCCCCCTCTTCGTCACCTCGCCAGCTACGGTGCATACATACAGCGACAACCGGTTGGCTATATTTTCTCCTCTTTGCTGATCTCGTTTAGTTGACGAACCCCCGCGCATCTCGTCGAAGCACCTGTGCGGACGAAACCGCCGCACTCTTCATCTTGTGACTCTCCCAAGTTCGCGAATCGCTTTGTTCGCTCCATTTTTTCGTCTGTGTGCACCTGCCTGCTATTACTGCTCCCGCATTTTCTTTTTTGACGATGTGGCTGACCATGGATGCAAATCTTCTACACTTTGACCTCTTCGCTTTTTACGACAAAGCGTTCGCGCGAATCATTGTCATGGAGGAGTATTTGGACAGTCGTAGACTCCACTTTTGAACCAACTCAGAAACCCCCAAAACCCCCTCGCCCTTTCTGGCTTTTTTTTTCCTCGCCCGTCATGTTCGCCTATCCTTCTCATGATACTGCAACTCCTTTCCAAAGCCGACCCTTCGGACAGACGCCGAGCAGGCGCACGGCAGGCTTGGGCAGTGCCCGAGTGAGTCCGTATGCGAGTCACAAGAAGTTGCCCCCAAGGGCCCCATGCTCATGCAGCTCTTCACGCCCAAAGAGTACATGGCGAACAAGGCGGCCGACCGGACACTCAATTCGAATTACACCGCGTCGTTTCCGACACCCATGGGCCCTCCCAGTATCCATTGCGTAGCCAGCGCGACAGATACACCGACGCGCGGGCGTCCGACCACCCCCCTCTTCTCAACTTCACAAGCAACTTCGCAAGCTGTCGTCCTCGCGTGCCTCCGTTCCTATGTTCAACCCTCCCATGGGAGCACAACGCCCCCGGGACCGTGCGCTCCCAACTGTCCAGCTCCTCCGGGTCTTGAACAAGTGTTGGAGCGATGTCGGAGCGATGACACTGACAGTAAAGAAAGCAGCTACTAATTCAGATTCCAAAAAAACACTTGATTCAGAAAAGAAATATGTTTAATCTAATATAATGAATTAATCTAATTATTTAACCGGGCGGTGATGAATGGCCGTTCGAACGGATCGCTCCGGATTGTGGACCCCTCGTCAATGCCATCCATAACGTTTGCCCCAATCTGAAGGGGTGGATCATGAACATACCCCTCCCGAAGACGACACCCACTGGTTCATCGGGGCAGACCGAATCGATGTTGAGGAGTACACGTGCATTGAGGACCCGGACATTGCCACCAAGCATTCCAGCTCAGAGCGAGTAGGATTTTTCAGTACGTTTTCCTCCTCCCCCCCAACGCGTCTTCGAAATGAGATAAGCAATGTACTCACCGTGTTTTGTCGTCCATCGTTCATCGCAGTGTCGCCAAACGCATACATGGCCGCGTGCGCGCTCGTCCTGTTGCTCGCCGGGCGCCGCACAGACTCTCAATGCCTTCTCGAAGCCGGGATCAACCCCTTAAAACATCTCGATGCGGTCATCAGCGCGCAGTGCTGGCACGGCCTCGGCGCCGAGCGCACAGCGGTCCAGAATAGCACCCGCGACGGGGTGCTGCCAATTTTCTCCGACTTCTCGCAAGAGAACGAGGACCGGGAGGGCATCGTCCAGGCACTGCTGGCTCTCTCGCTCCGGAGCGAGCTGCCCAAGCAGGTGCCCGACTCGCCGCCGCCGGTGCACGAGCTGTGCATCGTGATCACCGGGGATCAGTGGGTGGCCAAGTGCGAGTTGGGCAGGCTGTGGTACGACGCGAACAATCTGGCGGACAAAGACGTCGCGCCGTTCGCGATGCTCGACACACTCACGAGGGTGCTGCCGCACTGGAGAGGTGGGATTGTGCAAATTTTAACCAGTGACGTCCAGCTCCTGTGGGGTGTGTGCGGGGGCCCTCTGGTGCGTGGACGGTCGTGGGGAGAACCTGCAAGAGCCACCACATCCAGCTGCGCGCTAAGTGGGCAGCGCTGAAATCCTATGAAATCTGCCTGCCGGCCGACCCCGCGAAGAGGGATGCCCTCGTCCCTGTACGCGAAGAGGGAGGCCCTCGTCCCTGCACACGAAGAGGGAGGCCCTCGTCCCTGTACGCGACGAGGACGTGGTCAACACAATCGTAGAAGAGCTTAGCATGATGAAAGGGGACAACGCAGCAGGGTACCGGAGAATGATTTGCCACTTCATGGCTTCATGGACGGAGTTTGAGTGTTTGAGGCCTTTGAGGGTTCGATCTCAGTTTAAATTTCCCGTTAGCAGACGGACAACTTGCACGTACATACTATCTCTCCGTCTTTTAACTTAGGTGGAATGACCAAGGTGAAGCAGGCTCGGACAGGACACGGAAGAGGCCCGTAATAAAATAACAACTTGAAACCCATTTCATGTCATGTCTCTCGCTTGCTCATCTGTAGCTGCATGCCCTCTGGCATGTGTCTCTCCGAAGTCCCGGTTGCCAGTGAAAAAACGTACCGTACAGGACCGTGAATCCCTTGCACATATGCGAAATTCAACTCATGGATCTGTTCATATTCAAGGCTTACGGGATGGATGAAAGAAGCGTAGCATATGGTGTCAGCTTAGTGAGCGCATGGGAACGTTCTTCGGCACAATTCAGACCAGACGCGTATGTGTGGTCAGTGTACGGTCAGGTTTCGCCTTTCCCACCGAGTACTGTAGCACTCCCGTAGCTCATAGACCATAACTTCATAGCCTTCTCTTTCATAGGCCGCGCTCTGCAGTAAATACCACGTGTTGTACTTGCTGGCATCCTGCGGCCATCCAAACCATGATATGTGACCAAGCCGCCCACGTGCAGTGCAAAATCGCACGTCATGAGACACACGCCATCGAGAGATTCGAGACCCGCACCAGTCCCTACAGACGACCACTAGACGACCCCACGAAGATGAACACACTCTGGGGCAGGGGCAGTGCAACTCTAAGGCACATGCGCATTCCACGCGTGCGTATCCTGCCCTCTTATACCCCCACACAAACGCGAGCATGTTGGCAACAAAACGCGGTCTACCCTGCGTCGCGCCTTCGTCTGAGCGCGGATTCGTCCCTATGTGGGTATTCACCTCCACTCCCTCGCCCCCGCCTTCCACAGAGACAGGCGCCGCATCACTCGCGTGCATTTCAGCAGCTAGCGCAACGCGCGACAAGTGCGCCAAAAGAGAACTCGCCAGGGCCGCCCAAAATGGCTTTCACCAATGCGGAACAACGTCGACGTGACTGGGCCATCGTGCGTAGGCTCGCCGTCCACATATGGCCGAAGGATGACTGGGCGACGAGGGGCCGTGTTGTCTTTGGCATTGCCCTGCTCGTCGGTGGCAAGGTGCGCCACCGTGGTTGATTTGTACTCTCTTTTTCACGAGAAGAACGGCGTTATTGTAGTTGTTGAACGTCCAGGTCCCGCTCTTTTTCAAAGAAATAATCGACACGCTTAATATCCCCCTCGATGCGCAATCGACTGTGTGGGTTGTCTGCGGCTCAGTCATTCTTGCCTGTATGTCGTCACCGATGTTGGGTTTGGACCAGTTGATCATACACGGGGAGGCCAGACGGCGCGGCACGCGTAGGCGCAACCCTGTTCAGCGAGCTGTTGAACGCAGTGTTTGCCAACGTTGGTCAGCGCGCGGTGCGCACTGTCGCGCGCCAGACGTTCGAACATCTGCTCAACCTCGACCTCAATTCCATCTATCTCGACAAACTGGCGGACTCACGCGCGCCATAGACCGCGGAACTAAGTGCGTCTTCCCTGCCTTTTCGTACTCTCTCGTGTGTGCTTAGTTTGCTTTCGCGTCCACGACGACAGGGGCGTCACGTTCATTTTACAGTCAATTCTGTTCCGGGTGGTCCCCACGGCCCTTGAGATATCTCTCGTGTGTGGCATCTTGGTACGTATTTGGAATACGCTTTCGACCGTGGGAACGTCGACAATGTCTCTCTCGTAGACCTACAAGTTTGGTTGGGATTATGCAGCAGTCACGCTCGCGACAATGGCCGCATATACATGGTATACGGTCCGCACCACGGCGTGGCGGTGAGTCGGATGCACTTTACGCCCCCGGGATTCTATACTTTTGTCGCATTTCTCTGACAAGTTCACCAGGACGCAATTTCGTCGCCAAGCAAATGCGGCGGATAACAAAGCCGCAACAGTCGCAGTCGACTCTTTGCTCAATTATGAAGCTGTAAAGGTCCGCGCGAGCTCACTCGCGAGCAATAGAAATAAGACTGACAACGATTGCGCACAAAGAATTTCAACAATGAGTCGTACGAGATCAAGCAGTATGACACGCACCTACGTGCATACGAAAAGGCGTCCATCAAAATTGCTACATCCCTCGCTCTTCTCAACTCTGGTCAGAATATCATATTTTCAACGGCCCTCACAGGGATCATGCTCCTCGCATCGCAGGGCGTCATTAATGGTCAGTCAGAGATGCACCCTTGTGACCCATGGTTTTTATTGTCCCGAACAGGAACCATGACCGTTGGTGATCTCGTCATGGTCAACCAGCTCGTATTTCAGTTGTCCATGCCTCTGAACTTTCTCGGCACCATTTATCGCGAGGTCAGACAAAGCCTGTTAGATATGGGGGTCCTTTTCAATCTACAAGCCGAGTATTCCCCCACCAAGGTCTTTCGGCTCCCGTAAAAGACCGCTACATGTAGACTGAATCGACGTTGTAGGACCTACCAGATGCGAAGCCCCTTGCACTCTCTGGGGGAGAAATTTCCTTCGAGAATATTGCGTTCGCGTACAACCCAGCCCGCCCAATTTTCCACAATCTCTCTTTTACAATTCCTGCTGGGAAGAAGGTCGCTATCGTAGGACCATCAGGCTGCGGCAAGTCAACAGTCTTTCGTCTTCTTTACCGCTTCTACGAGCCATCCGCGGGACGTATCCTCGTCGATGGCCAGGACATATCACGTGTGCAGCTGGCGTCGCTGCGTTCCGCAGTCGGTGTCGTCCCACAGGATACTCCACTATTCCATGCAGACATCATGCATAACGTGCGGTATGGACGGCTGGATGCGAGTGACGAAGACGTCGTCGCAGCGACAAAGAAAGCACAGGTGCACGAGACTATCATCACACTTCCGGACGGATATGCGACAACCGTGGGCGAGCGCGGGCTGATGGTGTCTGGCGGCGAGAAGCAGCGACTTGCGGTGGCACGCGCGCTGCTGAAGGATCCGCCAATTTTGTTCTTTGATGAGGCGGCACGTACCTACTTGGTCGAATTTCATGTAGTCGCGCGAGATGCTGATGTGAACCGCCATGCAGACTTCTTCGCTGGATGCACAGACAGAGTCGGAACTGATGAAGAATATCAACGCGACGCTGCTTGACCAAGCACGTACGAGCATCTTCATCGCGCACCGTCTGCGGACTGTTGTCGAAGCAGGCAAGGTCTCACACGACGTGTCCTGTACTTGGTGCTAACTTGGCCTCCTTTTGTAACAGATTTGATCATAGTGCTCAAGGATGGATCGGTCGTCGAGCAGGGCACCCACGAGGAACTGATGTTGGTTCGCGGTCTCTATTATTCGATGTGGCAGGAGCAGGCTGCCGAGTCTTTTTCTGAGTATTCTCCGGCTGTTGTAGAATAATGTATTTTGACGCATTTACGATGATTCCCGGGCCGTCGACCACCACCACCACCACCACCCACCATATGAGCGCAAGACAACCTTTTCTTCCGTCACGCCCGGCCTCAAGAATAATAAACCCAAGCGAAGAGACGAGCGCTACCTCCAGTAATGTCGCCCATGCAGGTTCGAACCATCCCGAGCTTGGGGTTGAGTACCCTCTTCATTCCCCTTTGGGGTCATTCATGGCTACGCCGAACTGAACTCCAACTATCAGGGCTCCGCCCGCGCCCTCAACATTTCCGGTTTCAAGAAATCTGCATCACGGTCGACGAGCCTCAGTTCCACGATGGATCCCTCGCCCGTCCCTGGTCAGAATCAGAACCAAGATCAGGCGCACAGCGGCGGCATGCTAGAACGTTCGTCTGCTACCAAAAGCGCTGCGATGCGCATATATGCACCTCGCCCGTTCACTCCACCGGCCGGGAACCCCCAGGGTCCGGTTCCCGTTATGGGACTCCCGGGGCCAGGATTCAAAACGCCTACGTTCCCGTTTGCTAAGAGCGTCGACGAAGCTGCCGATGCTGCTGGACAGGGCGAAGTAGATATCGGCGCGCGTTCTTCTGCTGCGTCCACGTTGGATACTCAGGCTGTCGCCCCGAATCTATTTCGCCCGATGTCTTGTCGCCCTCAGGACGAGAATGGCGCTCAGGCCCGCCAACGTCCTTCGTCCCATCAGTCGTCCTTCTTTGGCGGCGCCCGGTTTTCTTTTGACAGCGTGGCTAGCAACCTGGACGATAGTGGCTATTACTCCTCTATGTCCGAGCAACACGATAATGAGGCGGGGGATCATCAGCTTGCCCCCGCGAAGCGAAACGCTGCTGTCCGTCGTCCCCTCGCTGCTGCTGGCGATACGGCGCCAGAAGCCGAAGCACGAAGCGTGAGCATGCGCGCCGCTGCGGCAGTTGACTCCGATTTTGACGCTAATCTTTGCAACTCAGACGAAGCGGATCCGACCTATTTCTCCTGGCGAGAGGGAGGGTATGGTCCTAGACGCTCATTCGCACGAGATTTCAAAGCGGCCCCGTGTCCATCGTGGCCCTCTACGATCTCGTGATTCATTGCCCGCGCCCACCGCTTTCGGAAACGTGTCTCCTGGAGGAAGCCAACAAACATTCACACTCCCGCCCGACGTTCCCCACCCTACGGCGACGATAGGCGACCTCCTTGGCCTGGAATTTTCCGAGGCAGATCTGGAGCGTTATGCAGAGCTGTACGAAAGGGGACCGAACGCTGGTCGAAATCGACAATGGAGGAATGGCTCGCTGGTGCGAACGACATCATGGCCAGGTTCACTGAGATGATGGACATGGTAAGTTCTGTTCTCTGCTCTCGTGCCTGGGACTGCCTGCGTGGTGTGTTCCGATCTCCTTTCTCCCCATAGATCAAGAAGCACATGAGGTGCGGTATTCAATCTCCATTGTTCTCAACAATGCCGGTGCCTGTCGGTCTGACGCATAAATGACCGTTGGTTAAACGGGTGTCAGCTCCAAGGTGAATCTGTACAAGTCTTTGCAAACGAAACTCGCGGACGAACGCGGTTCTCTCGAACAACGTGCAAAGGAGCTCCGGGACGCCGGCCAAGCGCTCGTGCGCGATAGCGGGAGTATCGGGGGTGGTCTCGATTCGGAAACTCTTCTTGATACGCGATCAACTGATCGTTAGACTCGTGGTGCTGAGGGTTCGTAAGTTTCTTGCTAATCACAAAATGGCTATCCTTCGGTAGGTTCCGCGGCTGCCTGGACGCCTCGTGCGCTGCTGTCGATGCTTGTCTTTCTTCTGCTCTGCACGATAGGCGATGTCCTGAAATCCTCTCTTCTTCCCTCTCAACAAAACACTGTCTCATATGTTGGCTTGCAGGACTCTATGTCTTCGGTTAGTCCCCAGAGGTGTCGTTGTGAGACTGTTAGAATTCGGCAACAACTGAGACAAGCTGCCTGGTCAGCTTTAACTAGTACCGTTGACCTGCGCGCTTGGGAACCATTGGGCTGCACTGACCCGAACTTTGTTTCTCGTTCTCACACCCCTGGATCCGTTGGGTGCCTCGGACCTGGCGTCAACAAGGAAGATATGTCACAACGGTTGCTGGCTGCCACACACTGGCATTGACACACCCGTTCTATCACACGACCATTTACCATTTAGGGTACAATTCGTTGGGAAAGCAAGCCATAAACGACAGCACACCGTTCCTTTTCCACGCATTGTCCGAACCCGTTGAATGAGGTAGTTCACTGGTTCTATGTGTGGCCTATCGATGACGCTTGACGCTCGGCCCAGAACCGAAACCCGAATACGTGTCGTTCCATTTACGGCTCGCATTCATGAGTCTATTACCGTCCATATCGCTACGAATGAGTACTGAGTAAATGAAGCACGTAAAAGCCATATACAGTATGCCGTGAAACGTAGCATACCGTGACTGCATCCTTGATGGGCCCCGTCTCAGGTTGTTAGCCGGACTGACTTCCCTTTGAGTAGGCATGAGTTCGGTTCCGAGGTTGGACGCGAACCGAATAAACGATTCAAGCTCCCGCATCGTCATCTCAGAAAAAGCCGCTCCATCGGCGCATATATATGAGTTATATTCGTTTATCGTATAGTGTCCACAAAAGCAGCATCACGATAACCCGAAAATGAAAGAAAGGAAGAAAAATGCTAATATACGCGAATACATGCAAGTTTTATACAAACAAACGTAAAACTCTAGCGTCATTTTGCGACGCAAGCACGCCGAAAAGAGCATGCATGGACGGGCAGTTTCTCAACTCGACGTTAGCCCAGCCCAGCCCCAGCCCTAGTCCAACCGCTGCTCCTTCTAGTAAAGTCGTTGAAAACGCCCCGTCATGCGGTTGCGGTAGCGCGAATGAGCGCCTCGGCGTCCTTCGACCGCGGCTTGACCGCGCACTCGAACTTTTCCGGCGTCCTATATATATATGATGAAACGAATAAAAAAAAAGTTGGTTTTATTTCAGCGAAACCACGAACACGGCCGACGGGCCAGGACGACTACGCACGCGAGGATGCCAGGCGAGTATGCGCCCGTGGGCTCGACGACGCGCCCGTCGCGGACGGCCTTCTCGATGCGGTAGGCGGAGAGCACGCTCGCGGTCACGATCCACACGAAGGAGTAGGCCATCCAGCGCCCGGGGCAGACGCGCCGCCCGAAGCCAAACGCGTAGTCCACCGCCGCGGGCACGCGCGGGTCCACGTTCGGGTCGGTGAAGCGCTCCGGTTTGAACGTGAACGGATCTGGGAAGAGCCTGTCGTCGTGCAGGATTGCCCTAAGAGAGGGAGAGGAGGCGGCGCATTTCAACAACGTTCACGGTCCATGGCCCCGGTCGGGGGTGAGGAAGTGAAGCGCACCATGCATTTCCGAGAACGATGGAGTTCTTGGGGAGGAAGTAGCCGTTGTAGATGTCGTCCTCCATCAAGCGGTGTGGGATCGCTGGGATGCGCGAGAGGGCAGGGTGGGTGAGTTCCATGCAAGGGACGGAGCGGGGCTACGAGCGACATTACCGAACGGCGCGACCTGCTGCCACCGGAAGACTTCCTTCGAGAGGGCAGACACGTACGGAAGCTTCGATTCATCGTCGAACGTCGGCAAGCGATCGGTCCCAATGACGCGATCGATTTCTTCTTGCGCCTTGGCTTGGGCCTCGGGGTTCATCAACATGGCAAGGAAGAAGGTCAACAATATTGATACGGTCTTGGGAAGATCAAAATCAGCTTCGTTCGGGGGCCTGTTACGCGCCGGAAGAACCGTACCGTATCAGCGCCGGCTGCAGCCATAAATGTCAGCTTATCGCGCACTACCATAGGACAGGCAAAAGTAGCAACATACCTGTGTACATGGTACCACCAAGACACTTGATCAGTTGTTCTTGGTAAGCGCGTTCGTCGTCCTTTGCCTTTTCAGAGATATCGCGTAGAGCGAGGGACGTGAAGGATGATTTGGCGGTGCCTTCCTTCATCGATTCTTTGACAAAGTCGAACGGGATTGTGTAAAAGCGCTCTGCCACAGCGCGCCACTCGCGTGCCTTGCGCTTGAATGATGCCCCAGGCATCCACTCGGGCACATATTTCACTGAGGGATAGGAGTTTCAATAACGCAGGAAGTGAAGGGAGAGAGAGCAAGGTTTACATGCGGGTACGATGTCCACAAGGAAGGCACCAGGGTTACCGGCCTTGTCGATGATCTGCAGGCATTCTTCCGCGCGCTTGAGGTAAGGGTCATCTGCTGTGCGAATGTCAAGCCCATAAGAGATATCGAGTATTGTGCTGCCGGCCATGCTGCGCGATTAAATGTGCATCAACTAATTTGATCCGCACCGGACCTAAGATGTGGACCCACAGCTGCATGTGCTCGTGAAAACGCTCTGGCGAATCCAACAGCTGCCGCAGGAAACCATGTGCTGCCTTGAGTTTCTTTGGGCGGAATTGGGGGACGGCGCTGGGCTGGAAGTGTTTGTGGAACAGCTTGCGCGAATGTTTCCACCACTCGTTGTAAGGGGTGAAACCGAGCGACCAACCGAAACCCATGCTATCGACGTCGGAGTCAGGGTGGGTCCGCGATAAGATAAGGAGATTCACGTGCAGATCAACCATCATTGGCATACGTGGCCTGATTCGAGGTGAAATTTGTGAGACAAGCTCTGCGCCCAAGGCTGGACGTAACGGTACCTATCCGAATATATTGACGAGCGCTTGTCAAGGAGGTCATCTGCAACACCTTTGCTGTTGCACACGATGAGATGAAAACCAAAGACCTGTAGATGGATGATATCGGAATCTACATTGGATGGCCTCATCAGCGTCGAGGCGCGGTGGTCAGCACGGGGAACACACCGATTTCGCGACTCAACTCCCCGAAGCGCTTGTAGATGAAGGCATTGGGAATATCAAGCAAATTGCCAATTATGGGGTATCCCTTGGGACCGGGCGGATACGGCAGACGCGCTGGATTGCGTCTCCAATCCTGGATGTAGGAGTATGCGATAAGTAGGGTGACCGTGAGCAAGAGCCCAGCTCCAAGCGAACTCAGGAAGGAACCCATGATGGTCGAAAGAAGGCTGGACGAAGAGAGGTGTGGTCTAGGTTATATACCTTGTAGAGCTCCGCTCCGAACCCCAAAAAGGCCAGACGCCAGGTGCATCAACGTACAACGTGCATCAACTTCCGGGAAATTACTCGGGTCCTCAGTCTACGCGATTGGTAAGATGTCACTCGTGAAGAATGAAGCGAAGTTCAGGGTTGGAGGCCGTCAAGCATCCATGCATATCCACGTTTTGTTGTCTGTCCAAGGTCGTGTTGTTTCAGGAATGCAATGTTGGAGATAGATCCTCGTCGAAGCAGGAGGCAAACGAAGATAAGTTCTGGGCCAGGCTGAAGGCCACCGTAAACGCCCAGACGAGCACAAAGCGGCATTCACCGAGGGTGTCAAATTATGCGAATGGCGCATACGTGGATCTCTGCTCTGGAGAATGTAATCTGAATGACACGGGCGCGTAGGCGAGAAAGCAGCGAGGCAGCGAGGCGCCAGTGACACGAGGTATTTCTCTGACGTCTAGGCCACAGGAGCGAGCGCACCCGACAATCTGATGGAACATTTGAGCCGACGGCGGGTGAACCAACTCGGTTCGCACCCAGGGGGCCAAGCGAGGCGAACAAATGAGCGAGATGGAATTACGTCAAATATCCCAGAAATAGTCAAGACTCTAGATGAAAGAGACAAACAAGGAACAACACTAGTGGATAAAAACCAATAATCAGCGACGACCTGGAGTGAAGGTACACATCCCGGATGGAATGGAGGACGTTCGAGCGAGCGCGACAAGGTGCTCTGCTGACAACGAAGCGCTCACCTGCCCACGCGCCAAAACACCCCATATTCCCGTCGCCTTTCCGCCGCAGTGGGGATAAAGCGGAGCTCATCTCTACGTCTTTGGGCAAATACAATCCTTCTTCCTCTGACATTCACTTCCCCCCTCCCCAAATTTGATATCTTGGAGCGTCATGAACTATACAATCCATAACGTAAGGCACAGTCCACGTATATATAAATGAACGCTCGCTCCACTTCTAGCCCATTTCTTTTTCGGTCACAATACACAATACAGTCGTACAATCACGCGAACGCCAGATAAGATGCCCCACGCTCTACAATCGTGTGATTTCCGGGTGCCACCTGACTCACGGAGGGAACCACCAGTTTTCACGGTTCGTATCCGAATTCGGGACCCATGGCCGTCGAGTCTTTAGAGGTTTGACTTTCTCCCTATTGTGATACGTTGTCATTCGAGCTTCAACAAGGCACAGTATGACGTACGACTTATCATTTTGTGGCACCACAACTCGCGCGCCCAAGACAAGACACAATCGTCAATCGTCGACATCAAAAGCCTACCTTCAAGGTTCTAAAAAGGGATGGACAAAAAACCGTTCGCACACTGTTACTGTTTCCTCGATCAGCGGGAGAAGCAGCACCTGATATGAAAGACCGCGGAGACCAACTGGCACAAAGAAGGAAGCCTGGAACATTTGCGAAGCAGAGTTTGATGTCCGACTCTGCAATTCACGCACGACCTGATCACATCACACGGGAACCACAGAATCACGGAAAACAACGGGAACAAACTTGATTCAAATGTGTGACGAGGCCGCGTCGTTACCTCTCCTGAGTTGTGGGCTCACAAAAGTCGACAGGTCCACCCGCGGCATCCATAACTGGCATGTAAGTGAGCAGCAACCCGACTAGCGTAGCGTTCCATGCACGCACTTATATTAAGCGCGACAGAGGGGAGCCAAAGATGTCTTACTGTCTCTCCTTTGGGGTTTCGCTACGAAACAAGGAAACCTCGATGTGGGTGCTAAATCTGTATGTAATGATGGATGGTGTGTGCAACAATCACGCGTCACATTAATGTGAGGAAGGGACATTCATAACCACAGCCGAAGGCCGTCCACTGGCCATCCCTTCAGAGTTCAGACTCGAGACTCAAATCTCGGTTAGAATGTGCACACGAACCTTCGCGCCCGTTTACTATCTCCACTTGCTGATGACGATCTTAGCTCGGCATTGGGCTCGGGCAGTGCTCGGGGTGGTCGGGAGCGCGTCAGATCGGTGTCAATGTGCTGACTTTTCATGGGCTGGGCAACCCATACAGACACCGCGTCGCCCGTCCCAGCGTGGTGCTCCGCCCGCAGGCTGAGGCAGGCATAAAAAAATGGAGGGCTTGTCGATCATAAGCCCAACGCCTCAAACCAGGAAGCGTTGCCAAAGGATGGCTTTCCTCTGTATTAGTGCGTCACGTTGCCGCACTGCCCCCGATACGCATGCCGAGACCTGATAATCAATATTCTCAAGAGCTCCTGATGCCTTTCAAGTGCGCCCCTGCTGTATGACGTGTCCATACTCCATAACCTGTCGTAGTTCAGGGCAAGCACTGTCTGTCTCCCCTCCACCCTGCGGAAGCATTGGTGCATGCCAGCCCGCGGGGATGCTGTAACCAGGGACTGGCTCCATACGACATTTTTTCAAATCAGATGCACCATCTATTATGGAGCATCAAAATCGGGCAAAGCGGCCGAAGGAGGATAAGCGAACGTGATACATGCAAAGCATCACACACACACAAGGTGGACTGCATGAGCGCCGCGGAGCATGGTGCGCGTGCAGTGTAATCTAGTGCGGGAAACACGCAGGGGGGATGCGGTGCGGTGCTGTTTTGGGCGACGATTATTGCCTCCAGCGTGTTAGCTCGTAGCGAAATGGGCAAAGCGCCGCAAACGCGAGCATCGGGGGCCACGTGCCATACGCAGTGATATGGTCCACAGGTTACCCTGATGGTGTATGCCGCGCGCGTGCCATCCCCCGCATTAAGAGCGCTGATTTCATGTGTTGGTAGTAGGACCCACTGTCGAGTATGAATGACCCAGCCGGCATAGCGGAACGTATATTATGTCGTGGTAGATTCCATGGTGGAAGCATGGTGGAAACAACCCACGCCTGCAGGAAGCGCGTGATTAGGCAATGCAAACCGGTACTGGAAATAGAGCCCGGGTTTGCGCCACATCTCATATCCACAGCCAGCACACCGCGCACCGCGGCAGTACAGTACTAGTGCCACTGGCACTCGCCAACTGGCCATCGTCGCCGCGTTGTCGGCGACTTGGACTGGCACTACTTCCGGAGCCCCAGGTGGCGAAATGTTACCCGTTAATTAAAGGGAAGCGGAGGCGGCCCACCAGTCCCGAAGCAAGCCGAAGGGGTTGACACAACGCCAGCCTGAGAAAGACACTGTCGATGTCGATGTCGCTGACCCAGCCAATCGCTGTCGCTGCGCCGCAAAGATCATGGTAACCAAGTGGGACTCCGTTGGCATGCGACTGCTGCAATCGCTTAAAGAGTGGATTTCTACACTGCAGGTGGGTCGCTCTTTTCGCCACGACTGGGGATTGGACTCTTTCGACTATCATTGCACATGTCGGCGTGTCCAGTACCAAAAAAGCTGCTGTAAACCCGAGGTAGTTACATCAGGCAAGGCGGATACGGACTGTTAAAGCTAGTCCTGACATCCCGCAGATGACCCCTTGTTTTACAGAAACGGAGGTGGCGTTGTGGGTGCCTGGAAGTTCGTTCAGGTGGGTGGAGTCAAATTTACCACCGCCTGACCTGTATGGTGGCTGATTGGCAAAGGGCGTCATATGGAGCCAACCCGGATCCGGAATACAACCCCTTTCTCCAACGAGGCTTATTGTGCCATGCTGTATCCGAACGAGAAAGGGAAGCAATGCTTTGTACTTGAGCGACCCTTCGTGATCCCCGTCGGGATCTTTGCATTGTGTGTGTTGAGCCTCGATTCCAAGCCCTCACGTGCTCCAGTGCTTGCCGGCAGCCGTCTTGTGCCGTCCTCTTCTATCAAACGACCTGGGAATTCTGCGCGCCCTCCTTGGCAAGTTACCTGGATGTCCTGAAAGCGCCTTCCGTGTAATAAGATGATCCTGTGACGTGAAACCCCCGTCCCTTTTGTTATCGGTGTCATGGAGTACTGTATCGGCAAGAGACATTTTTCCGGCCGTTTCGAAAGCGTCGCCATGCGCGCGAAGATGTCGTCTGCTTCCCTACCCCTGTGATGCGCATCACGTTCTCTGACCCAAACACGAAATTGGTTGGAGTCGCTTCTCGAGAACGTCACGCGACTGGTCGTGCGCTGGTGCCCAGTAATGAGAGAGTGATCTGGGCAGTAGCTGTGCGCGGCAACCCTGGTTGTTACGGAAGATTCTAGGCGCCAAGGCGGATGTGATGGAGGGGAGATGTACTGAAACCTGAGAAGGGGAAACCTTCTGCCAGAGAATGGGATTTAGGTCATTTGGTCATGAAGGATCGAGGCTGTTGACGCGGGGGTCCCAGAAGTGGTAATAGTAGCCAGGGACGGGAACCCATGAGCGTTTCGTTAATCTAGGTGTGCTCCTGAACCTGTTGAAAGGGCTTCGAAAGAGAACCGATTGAGACGTGTCCTCAGGTGGACTAGCGTCGTCTCGTCGTCGGTACGAGCGGACGGGGTAGCGGAGGAGGGTCCAAGCTCGAGAAGGGGGAGAAAAGTGGCCCTGGCATGGTACTGTATTTTATCTGGTGAGGAGGCGGACGAGGGCGGAGAGATCGCCCAAGCGGGATCGGCTGGAGCCAGTCTCGGGGAACCGAGAACCGGCTGGCTGCACTGCACAAAGATATTCCAAGAGAAGCATCAATCATAATTATCTGCCCTCTCCCCTGGTTTTTTTTTTCTTTTCCCACCTCCCATCTCGTCGCCTTTCTATATGTGACCCTCTCCTTGTGCCGCTTGCTTGTCCTGTCGTGCGCGCCCACCACGCTCGACAATTGGGCTTCTCCTTCTCTTTCCCTTCTCTCCCTCCCTCCCGCCCCCTTCGCCTTCCCTCCTCCTGCCATGAACAACGGTCCAATCCCGCACCCGTATATCTCAGCCATTTCTTCCTTTTCTCTTCCGTACTCATCACCCCTCCCATGTCACGTCCAGACGCGTAATCATGCATCCGCAAAGAAGGCATCTCTCCGGATCCGTTTTGTATCATTGGTGGCGGCGCTGCTGGCCTCGCCTGTGCCGTCGCGTTGCGACGCGTAGGACATAGGGTTATCGTCCTCGAAAAGGGTCCCAATTTCGTTGGCGTATGTACAACCTCTCTTCGATCCCTCTTTCCCTCACCAACTCTCCCTCAGCCAAGCAAGCACCGCGGAATCCGTATGCCACCAAATATGACAAAGATCTTCAACTACTGGGGCATGCGTGACAAGGTGGGGACCATCGGCGTCGTTACTGAGCGCGTCGTGATGTCCAGACGTACGCTTCCTTCCTTTCCCGTCTATCTTGTCTTGTCCCCGCCTCACCGTGCCACTCAACAGTCGAGACGGCATACTTACTTGGCATCCATTGCTGGGAACACGAGATGCTCGAGGAGGCTGGTGGCGAGTTCATGGCTCTAAATGTGCGTACCCGTGGCATAAACCAACCTTCGCACGACCTCATTTGTGTTATTCTTGTCTAATTCAGCACAGCCAACTCCGGCGGATGTTGCTAGAGACCGCCCTCGAGCTCGGCGCGGAGGCCCGAACAAATACAGAAGTGGTGGAGATCGCTGGGGACTGTCGCTCAGTCCGACTGGCCTCTGGCGAGGTCTTACACGCAGATGTCATCATCGGAGCAGATGGTAGTCAAGGCATGTGTCGCAGGCTCGTGTGTCCCCAAGATCCCGCAAAAGGAACCGGCATCATGTTGTTCAAGTACGCGTTTCCCATTTTCCTTCTCCCTCGTCACCCTTTGATTGATTTTGTGACGTTAACTGCAACCAGTTCCGTAATTCCGGGTGATCGCATTCGTGCCGATCCCGAGCTGCGGACGTTGGTGGAACAAGAACAGGTGAATATTACCCTCCGGTCCGTACTAGTCGGTCTAAATTCTGGTCGTCCAAGGTGTCACAATGGGCATGGTTTGGCCACAAGCGAGCATCGGTTTGCTTCCCTATTGTGGGTTTATACTGCTTCTTGGCATGATCCCATCTCAACTATTTCCAGGGCCCGTCAAAAGACCTCGCTTGGTATTTTTTCGCACCAGACGAAGGTGCCCAGGAAGGATGGAACGACGTCTTGACTCCAGAAGAGTTTTCGACATACGTTTCGGTAGCTGAGCCACGGTAAGCGGTGAGCCCTCAAACCAGCGAACGAAGCTGGATATCTTTGGTGTTCTATCCGCACAGACTGCAAAAAATGGCAAGGCTAGCGAGGCCTGCCCGGATCCGTATGATGCAACGCGACTTTCCCGAAGACTGGGTACACAACAGTGGTCGCCTAGTCGTCGTCGGTTCTGCTGCACATCCATTCCCAGTATGTCCCTTTCCTCCCTTTGCTTGTGCATCACCGATAGTCATTTCTGATCAACGTTGGCAGCCTGGAATCATCTACGGTCCGAGCATGAGCTTGGAAGATGCCTCGGTACTAGCAAAGTTGTTCTCACACCTGCGCGACGAGGAACAGATACCAGCCTTTCTATATGCGTTTCAAAATCTGCGCGAGGACCGTTGCCAGAAGAATCGGGCGCTCGATATTGGCAACATCCTATTCATGGTGGAGCCTGAAGGCGAGGGCACCGCAAACCGTGACGCCATGATGCGCGCAAAGCACGATCAGGGTCGAAATGTGCTTTCAGGTGACGATGAAGACAGCAACGTAGCACAATGGGACCATAATCGCGAATTATTTGGATACGACGCGGAGGATGAGGCCGACAACTGGTGGGTCCAGTGGGGCCTCCTCCAAGAACGCGCCAAAGCATCGCAGTGGATGGACGATTCACAACTGGAGATGTTTTCGCTCGACGTGAGCGTGCGTGTATCGTGAGAAGGAACGGCGATGGTTCTTTCTTCCTCTCTCGACGTGCGACGCTCGCCATCGCGCCATCGCGCCCCCACGACCTTCTGTCCTATAGCCAATTGTGGCCCGGGATGCTTCGAAACGACATGAGATCTCAACGACACGGACACACTGCATACCCACTTTTGCCACGCGCTATGTACTTGCTACAGTATGTACTTTCATGTAAAACACCCCTCTGCAACGCAACGCACACACGCACACCACGATCTTCACGTCCCCATTCCCTCTCAACGCAGATCTATACATAACCGTGGATCGTCACTGACCTCTTGCGTATTTAGGACAGGTTGACGTGTCTTGTTGACATTGGCAGCGCAGCTGTGTAGCAGGTTGGTCACCCATGGGAATATATCCTATATACGCATGCGGAGAAATACCATTACGGTATGCTTCAGAAGTTCGAGATCCGATTGAGGACCCCATGGCCCCATGCCTTGTTGAAGTTACACGGGATGGACACCAGACGGACCCTGCGACAACGCCGCAGTGCGCGGGGCTCGCACCTTTTCCGCTTTAAGGATCGCAATATCGTCCTTGGCCTCAGCCTGGGCCTTCTGGGCGCTTTGCGTGCCTGGTTCAGCCTCTGCCGCGTCGGAGTGGATCTTGACAGTATCTTGACATGCATACGAAGTGCACAGCCTCTGTACAACGTGCATGCGCATACGCACTATCTCGCACAACTCTCTTCTTGTCCAACCTTGCTGCCCATGCTCGATGACCCTTCTTAGGTTTCGCTTGTTCTGCCGGGTGTCTGTTTTCGGAAAGAAAAAACCTTGTCGAGGTTGATGCCAATTTTTTCATTTCGCTCGTGGCGTTCAAGGTTAAAGTTAAGGAGATAGCTAGCTTCCGTACTTGGGATTATGAGCTGTGAGCTGGGGGACAAGGAGACCCCCAAATCAGGAGCGCGAGAAGCTCAAAATATGTCATTCCATTGGAATCTTTTTGATTTTTCCCTTTTCTTGCACCCCAACCCACCGCGCTTTATATCCCCTTCCGCAGCGGCGAGGAGGGCGAGAGCCAGCGAAGGTGCCATGGCCAAGCCCCCCACGTGCTCAACGCGATCCATCTCGGGCCGCCTACTTATTGTCCTGCTGCCCTGCCCTGCTGGAAAAGCGACTAATAGTTCCGCCCGTCCAGCCAAAGTTAGGTTTTTGAGACGGAGATCCCGGGAGGGGGACAAGGGTGCCAGATGGGGGTGTCTTAAGCTCAAGGGACGGGGGCGTGCATCGACGTCGACGGCGGCACGACACGGCCGAAGTGGATTGGGCCCCCTCCATACGCAATGGCCAAGGCCAAGGCACGGCTGGGCACCGATGCGATGCCCCCGGCGGCTGTGTGCGTTACCGTTTCCGTGGGCTCTGCCTGAGGACCTCTTTACGTGTAAAGAACTGCTTGTTTTTGAAAAAAAAATGGGGGGGGGGGCTAGCCGAGGCGCGAGGGGCGGCCGCTGCGCTGAAGGACATGGCCATCCCTGGGGAAACGAGGGGTGGTGGAGCCAGCCAGACGACGACGACGACGATGGTCAATTGACTCAGTCGGCGTTATACTAAACCCGGAAATGCGGAATATCCTTCTCCCATTCTGCCTGCCCGTCCCCAATCCCCAGACCTTCTTCCCCCTTCCCCGCTTTCCCCCTCCGTCCTCCCCCCACCTCGGTAGTAGTTACGGTAAGTTTGCCCCCGTCGTCGTTTCATGAGGCCAGGACGGATCTCGTGAGGATCTTGATGTCGAGGGCCCAGGGCAATCAACCAAAAAAAAGTCCCTGTTGCTACTATAAATGACGTGCATGCGATTTGCGCGGACGCAGGGAGATATAGATGAGCCCTGGCTGGGCTTCATGGCGAAAGCCAGTTGTGATCCGTCGGCTCCGGCATGCGTGTGAAACGAGACAATAATATCTAATCAGCAGAGCCCTTTTGGCGATTTACGATCAGATCATCATTTTTTTTTTCGGGGGTACGGAAGCGCCGATTTCACAAGCAAGGGCTAGGTGACACACAGATAGGCGGGTGTCATTGAATCTTACGGATTACGGAAGGAAAAAGATGTGTGATATACAGAACCACTGCGTGTCACATGGGATGGAAGACAAGGATATACACGAGCAGGGTAGGTGCAGCAGCGACAGGTAAAAGTTAGAAGGGCAGACGCATGCACGCATGTTGTCTAGGGTCCCTCGAGTGTCTCCAGACGAGCGACTTGTCTGGCACAAACAGAAGATCGTCGTCGGCGTCACAAGACCTCGCGCGAAACGGCAGGAGAAACACACCTGTCTCGCATGGCTTCCTGCCAGCGCTGCAACTTGGCGACCTCATTGACCTGGAAACCAAAGATACGCGGGCGGTACCGATCGGCGCGCAGCGCGACCGTTGCCGTGTTGATAGCGTCGCCGAGGCCGTCGGCGCCCTCGACGAGCTCGTCGCGCGGGCGCCCACGGCGGCGCGGGTCGTCCACGGGCGCGCCTGCACCCGGCAAGATGCCGGCGGCCCCCGCGCGGGGTCCGATGACCCGCTCTTGGGCGGAAGGAGGGCGGGGTAGACGAGGAAGAGGAGGTGCGGGAAGGACGTGCCGAAATAGGCGCCGTCGATCGAGCCATGGCGCGAGGACTTGGGCGAGTAGATGTCTTCGCAGCGGCCGCAGTACAGCTTGACGGATTTCTCGTACGGGACGTCCGTCAGGCCGACTGGGAGGAGCGGTTGGCCTTGGCAGAGCACGCGCGGGCATCGACCGAAATCGGCCTTCTTGTACTTGTCCAGCTGTTGGGGCAGGGAGGGTTCGGCAGTTTTCAAGGGCGATGTTGAGGTGGCAGTTTTGTGGTGTCGGTTTCTTGGATGTTAGGGACTCTCGCTGGGGAGGGCTCGAGATCGAGGCAGGACGCACCATCTTGGCCAGTCCCCGAGCAGTCACTATCCATCGAGCGTGGATGAGCCCATAGAGAAGGCGTGCCTGGATGTCTAATGTCCCCCGTAGTTCCTCCTGAAAATCGTCATCTACAGCCGGATTCAGATGACGGATAGTGGATGATACGAGGATCAGGTGTCACGCGCACCGAGGTTATCAGTGATGAGGTCGAGAGCTTGCGTGTAGTTTTGGACTTCGGTGTTGAGGCCGGTGAGGTTGAACCGGTCAAGAATGTAGTCCTCTTCTACTTCACAAAAGTACTCGTTTCCCTTGGACGAGAGGAACCAAGAAATCCAGGAGCTAAAATTGGAATATGGTTGAGCTTTGACGGGCGACGGAGCGCGCAGAGTAACGCTTACTTGGAGTAGTCCGAATCAGAGCCCGTCGAGGCATCCTCCACTGCACGACGGAGCATGACGGTCGTGAGACTGGGTCAATAACTTGAAGGGGGTGCGGTCTGGCGTTGTCACTCACTGGCAGTCGTGTTCCCGAGGGCTTAAAGGCAATAACAAGATTGGCCACACAGTGACCGTGACAAAGTGGGAAGGAGATCTATTGGTCACAACAACCACCAACCTCGCGAGTGAAAACGTTTACAAGACGCGGGAATGAGTCTCTCAGAGAACCGATGAGCCATCCCTTGATTTTCCAATATATTATTGTGTTTCTTGTCTGCATTAAGAGAACCAAATAAGCAGGGGAAAACACCAATCCGTAAGTGAGCTCTGCTCAAATTTTCGCTAGCTACACCCATGTCGCTCCCATGAGTCTGGAGATTTTACTCTTCAAATGCCACCAAATCCTCGCTCACAGCTCGAGGTCATCACGGGAGAATCCGACCCCGACAAGCCGCAACGTCGCGGTATAACGCGTCTTACCGTCGACGTACCCTCCGCCCGCCCAGTCAGCGAAACTCATCCTCCGCGATGGCGCACACCCGAGTTTTTACTCTACTACGCGGTTGTTTCTGCAGCCGTTTCATGGATGGTCTATTCACCGATACAATTCAGTTCCAGTGCGTGGTTTTTCTGCGTTTGTTGCGGGGGGGGGGGAGCTCATCGTCACAAACTGATGCCGCATTTCATTTCTTCTCAGAGACACATCCGAACTACAGATTGTATCGTCATAGGTTGGCAAGCAGTTGGTTACCTGGCACAGAGATCGTGAGTTTTTACCTCTTGCGTCGGGCGCACTTCCCAAGTCGTCGAGATCAACTGCGGCTCATGAGCTGCGCCTCCCGCACGGGTCGCCCGTGGCCCCGGATAGCGCACGCGTGCTATTCAACTCGACAGAGCCCCTATGATGATGCGGCCATGTCTGTTTATGACTAGGTCGCCTCTTCTACAAGCGGGTGCATGGCGCTCTGCTGGGGTAGAGGCCATCCCCGTCGACCTGATTCTCTTCTTGTCCTACCTTCGATGATCACCCGCAATATCTGCATAGATGGTACATTGACGATGTATTATAGGACGACAGCGATGCTCAGTACCATTCCTTTCGCTTCAACCTCCCAGCCCTAGGTCTCCTCATGGCAGCTTTCTTCGCTCTAAATATGCGTATATGCGCCCAATCCTTCGTGGCACTGCTCCAGCCGACAATCTGCACCGAATTCCATTCTATATCCTCTCCTCACTGCTCATGCTGACCATTCTACATGGCGCGAGCATACTCAAAATCCTTGTCGTTTTGTCCGTGAATTATTCACTTGCCAAGGTAACAGGTGGAACACGGTTCGCTGTACCCGTCACGTGGATATTCAATGCCGCCGTGTTATTTGCGAACGAATGGTATGAGGGATACGCGTTTGCGACTCTGCACCCACAATTCGCCTTCCTGGTGTGTCCTGTGCCTGTTTCCCCAGCCGCAGCGCTTACAATCTTCATAGGATCACTGGCGTGGCGTATATCCCCGCTGGCACCTCAGCTTCAACATCACTATGTTACGCCTTGTCTCGTTCAGCGTCGACTACCACTGGGCATGTAGTCGGATAGGTATCACAGATGTACGATCCTTCATATTTGCTTGTAGTCGGCGGGGTCGAGGTCTCACGAACCGTGACCGCAGCCCGGGAGCGCGATAAGCAGCAAGAAGCGCCCGGCTGTGTTCCACTCGCGAGACACATACACGTTCCGCAACTATCTTGCGTATGCGCTCTACGCACCGCTCTACATCGCGGGGCCCATCATCACCTTCAATGACTTTGTGTGGCAGGTCGGCACGCGTGGTCCTTTCATTCACCGTCCCTATCGCTCACACTCTCGTATCCAGCTCACGCGTCCAACGGATATCGCGCCGCGGGGGACGGCGCGTATGCATTGCGCTTTCTTATTTCGCTATTGACGATGGAAACTCTCATTCATGTCATGCACATCGTCGCGATCAAGGACGCGCGCGCGTGGAGTGGTATGACCCCCGCACAGTTATCGATGGTTGGTTTTTGGAACCTCATTTTTGTCTGGCTCAAGGTCTGTCGTACAATCCCTGCGCATGGTGATGTGAACTTCTGCTGACCGAGTGTTGGGTGGTGATGGCGTCGGGAGCAGTTACTTCTGCCCTGGCGATTCTTTCGCCTATGGGCGCTCGTGGATGGGTTAGATCCACCCGAGAACATGGTTCGCTGCATGGCGAATAATTACTCACCGCTCGGCTTCTGGCGCGCTTGGCACCGCTCTTACAACCTCTGGATCGTGCGCTACCTTTACATCCCACTTGGCGGTAGCTATAGGCTGGCGGCGACGAGTGTGCTGATTTTCACATTTGTTGCGCTCTGGCATGACCTCAGCTCGAGGCTCCTGGCATGGGGCTGGCTCGCGGCACTATTCATTCTGCCTGAGGTCTTGGCAAGGCGAGCACTGCCTCCCTCAGCGGTGCGTGCAACCTCCTCCATTTCAATTCTTCGCGCGACGCGAGGATGGGGTCATTTGTCCCTTTCTTACGCTACCGTTTTTGTTTGTTTCAATTGCAGTTTGGGGAAAGGTGGTGGTATCGTTACGCGTGTGCGGCTGGTGGGGTCTTCAACATCCTGCTGATGATGGGTGCGAACCTGATCGGGTTTGTCCTTGGTGTGGACGGCATGCAATACTTTGCGCGAGAACTAGTCAGCAGCTGGGACGGTAATGTTTTGCTTGGAAACGGCGTCGCGCGCTTCGCTGATAATGGCGTACCCACCCCATGCAGGTATTCGCTTCCTCTTTGTCGCATGCGCCTGTTTGTTCGCTGGCGTGCAGCTCATGTTCGAGTACCGGTGGGTTCATTGTCGTGTTTGTGAATTACTGCTGATTTTCTTTAAATGAGCAGGGAGGAAGAGTTGCGTCGGGGGATACAACGTCGATGTTGAATGTAAACGGATGGCGTTGGATCATCACATTCACATTATAGATATTTGCATCGTAATACATATACCCTTGTGATCTTTCACCAGTCCCCGGCCAAGCACTACGTATCTCAAAATACTTCCAGTTTGAAGACGATTAGATCCTTCGAGAGGTCGCAACCTGATCCTCCCCCGCTCTGGATGATGGACGAATCGACAAGCTGATACTTTGGATCATGTCATAGGTCGAGGTAGACGAAGACATTGTTTTAGACGGCGCCTCAGGCCTCAGGGACGACCTGCAATGTCACATCAATACTTGGGGAGGAAACATTCGAGGTGGAGAAATTGAAGGAGAAGGACATTTCTATTCGTGTTCAAGAAGGATTTGATGCGTGCCGCGGATTCTCTGCTGCCAGAGCCTGGAGTTGTCGAGTTTTGGCTTGGTGAGCAAGTTTCGAAAGCTCGAAAGGTTGAACTCATGGGAGTTGAGCTGGGTGTACTCACCGGGCCAAAAATTACTTCGCTTTTATCTCTACGGTCCTGGACTACTCATTCTGATTCTATCTTCTTATTGTCGGACTGGACTGATAAGGCCTAAGATCAGACTATCAGATAAAATCAATCCTGACCTTACCTAATATTGGTGCTTAAGATCCATTTCCGGCTCTAGAAAATGGCTGTCCAGTGCTTGCACCGCCTGCTGGTACCGTCCCTTGTCCTTTCCCCCCATCGTCCCCTCTGCCATGGCCTCGACGTCGACCTCTTTGTCTAACTTTCAAACCGTCTTCAATGCGGCCTTGTCTGACTATACCAAACAAACTGGAATAGATCTTGCCACATGTCCCTTCGCTCAAGATCTTCAGGGCTGCTACTCAGCCGGTGCCATCCTCGACCTCCTTCAAGAAAAAGCAAACCAGTTCCATGCCTATCGTGACGGAAATCGCAAATTGATCAACTATCTTAAACCAATAGTACAAGTCCTTCACACCGTTTCTGCCATTCTTGCCGAGGGCGCCACCCTGGTCAGCCCTCCGAATCATACCTCACTTTATCTGATCGTATTTATATTTACATGCTTCCAACCTCTAGGTGCCATTCCAACCTGCAGGGGCTATCCTAGTAGGAGTTGATGTTCTCCTCACAGTACGCATTTCCCTTACCTTCAGCTGCGCCCGCCATTGTAACATTTGAATATTTCAGACTGCTATCGGAGTCAGTGCAAGTTATGATGCGCTCGTTGACCTCTTTGAATGCATTGGAAGCTTCCTCAATCGTCTACGTGTTTATAACGAGATCACTTTCTCCCATTCAATGTCCGAGATCGTCGTCAAGATAATGGTTCAAGTACTTTCTGTTCTTTCCCTGGCGACGAAGCAAATCAAGCAGGGGCGTTTAAGTGAGCTGTGCATGCCCTTCATATCTCTTGTTACCAAACTTGCCTCAGAGAAATTTGCGAAAAAGTTGCTGGGAGAAAGCGAGATTGAGGCTGTGCTGCAGAGGCTCGACCGCCTCACCCTTGATGAGGCTCGAATGACCGGAACAGAGACGCTTCAAGTCGTTCATGGTCTTTTAAGTAATATGAAACTGGTCATGGACGGTAAGCAATCCTTACTTGGCTCATTCTCAATATTTCACTGGACTGATTCGAGTAGATGGCAAGACATCAATGGACGATATACGGCACGCTCTCGGTATGTTCAGCCTACGGCCTGTGTTTGTCTGTCTGACTGCGGATTGCTAGTTGCGATGCAAGGGATGACAAGCGAGATAAACAAGATGAAACGTTAGTCTTTCACTCGTACCACTAGCCATCGTCAACGCTGAGTCCGCCGGGCAGGTGATCAATTACAAAGGGATATTCGAAGTTGGCTTTCCCCTCCAGATCCATCTAAGAACCACAACCTCGCTCGTGGCGCGCATCGTTGTGGGACCGCTGAATGGTTCACCCAAGGTAGCACTTTCCAGGAATGGATGACAACAGGTTCCTTCTTGTGGATTCATGGGAAACGTACGCCTTTTTCTATCTCTAGCCCATTATTCTTGCTTATGACCATCAACCATGGCTCTTTCAGCGGGCGCTGGAAAGAGCGTCCTCTGGTGAGTATCACCTCCCGGCACTTTTCCCACCATGTTCATATCGCCAACCAGCTCGAGTATCATTCAAGAAATCAAGTTGCAATGCGATCGCGGGTTAGCCCTCATGGGTTACTATTATTTTGACTTCAAAGACATCGCAAAGCAAGGCATCCACGGCCTCCTGACGTCACTCCTTGCCCAGCTCTGCGCCAAATCTGACCCTTGCTATCAAATTCTCTCTCGCCTATATTCGGAGAATGATGCCGGATCCAAGCAACCTGACAACGATGCACTTTCTGAATGCCTGAAGGAAATTCTCAGAATCCCAGAGCTGCCGACAATGTACATCATTATGGACGCGCTGGATGAGTGTCCCAATACATCCGGGTTTCCAACAGCACGCGAAGAGGTCCTGCAGCTGCTGGAGGAGCTTGCCGGGATTCGGCTTTCCAACCTACGTATTTGTGTTACAAGTCGCCCGGAGGTCGACATCCGAAGCGTTCTAGAGCCTTTCGCATCTCTCCAGGTGTCCCTTCACGACGAATTTGGACAAAAACAAGATATTCTCAATTATATTAACAGTATCGTTCGCTCAGATCGAAGGATGCGAAAATGGAGGCCAGAGGACATGCAATTGGTTGTCGATACCCTTTCGGCAAGGGCAGACGGAATGTGGGTTATCATCACTACCAGGTCTTGGCAAGCTTGCTTACTCAACATTCAGGTTTCGATGGGTGTATTGTCAGCTGGAGACTCTGCGTCGTTGTTTCCCACCAGTGATTCAACGTGCTCTGGAGGAATTGCCCGAAACGTTGGACGAGACGTATGAAAGAACCTTACTAGGAATCGAGAAGGAGAAACGAGAGTTTGCCCACCGATTGTTCCAGTGCCTCACGGTTGCCGTACGCCCACTTCGCGTCGACGAGCTCGCGGAAGTTCTTGCCATCCGGTTCGAGTCCGGACAGCTTCCCCGATACCACGAGGATTGGCGGTCAGAGGATGGACAAGAGGCTGTACTATCTGCGTGTTCAAGTCTGATCACGGTTGTCAACGTCGACGGGTCGCCAGTGGTCCAGTTCTCGCATTTCTCTGTCAAGGAATTCTTGACATCAGACCGGCTATCCAATTCGAAATCGGACCTATCCTGCTACCATATTCTCCCGCAGTCTGCACATACAATTCTCGCGCAGGCTTCCCTCAGCGTCCTCCTTCATCTTGAAGATCGGGTCGACAAGGACAACATCCGACAGTTTCCATTCGCACAATACGCCGCGCAACACTGGGTCGATCATGGTCGATTCGAGGATGTGTCGTCGAACCTGCAGGAGGCCATGGAACGGCTGTTTGATCTGGACGAGCCATCATTTGCAACATGGATTTGGATATATGATATGGACTATCCTTTCCGACAACACATGTTTGAGGCCTACCCAGCACGCCCAGGGGCTGTCCCATTATATTATGCCACACTTTGTGGTTTCCCTGGCCTCGTCAAATGTCTTATCGGCACCCATCCAAGTCACGTGAATGCCTCTGGGGGCTTCCACGGCGTGGCAGTGAATGCGGCGCTTGCCATGGGAAATACGGAGATTGCGCTGCTACTCCTTAGGCACGGTGCGAACGTGAATATCATGGACAAGTTCTTGAGGACTCCATTGTATCGAGCATCAGAAAGTGGTCGTTGCGATAACGCAGCGTTATTGCTTGAACATCACGCAGATGTCGACCTGCGGGACGACAGGGGCGATACCCCATTACTTTTGGCAGCATCTGAAGGGTATCTCGATGTGGTGCGGGTACTACTGCGTCACGGCGCAACCGTGGATTCTCGTAATGACAAAGGCTGGACACCGTTAACCTCAGCATCCCGGTATGGGCATATCGATATCGTGCGGTTGTTGATCCAGGACGGGGCAGCTGTCGACTCACGTGACAATAAAGGCTGGTCGCCATTAACGTTCGCGGCGGGACATGGGCACCTAGCAATCGTGCAGCTGCTGATCCAGAGCGGGGCAGCTGTCGACTCCCGTACCAACACTGGCTGGTCGGCATTAATGATCGCTGCGAACAATGGACATCTGGCAGTCGTCAAGTTGCTAATTCAGAGCGGGGCAATTGTTGATTCCAGTGATAACATTGGCCAGTCAGCACTAATGAGCGCCGCAGGAGGTGGACATCTGGCAGTCATGGAGTCACTGATCCAGAGCGGCGCTTCGGTGGACTGCCGTGATAACGAAGGTTGGACTGCGTTGACGTATGCATCAGATCACGGACATTCGGATGTCGTGCGCCTGTTGATCCAATGCGGCGCTTCGATTGACTCCCGAGATGACGACGGCTGGACTCCATTGATGGGAGCGTCACACTTTGGATATCTGGATGTCTTGCGGCTCTTGCTCGAGAGTGGCGCAGCTGTGGATCTCCGTAACCACAAAGGCGAGACTCCATTGATGCAAGCGTCAAGATCTGGACATCTCCATGTTGCGCAGGAGCTGCTTGACCACGGTGTAGCCGTAAATGCACAGAACATCGGACTCTCGACTTCTCTGCATCTCGCATCAGCCAATGGGCATCTCGGCATTGTTGAGTTGCTCATCGCACGCAACGCGGACGTTGAAAAACGGGATACGAATCAGCAAACACCTTTGAACCGGGCGACGGTATACGGGCACCATGAGATTGCGAGTTTGCTTCTCAAGAACGGGTCGAACCCCAACTCGCAAGACAGCAATGATTCGACTCCGTTGCATCTCGCAGCGAGCAACGGAAATCTCGACCTGGTGAAATTGTTACTCCAGTCGGGCGCGGATGTCACCGTTCGAAACCGCAGCCGACAAACCGCCCTAGACCTGGCGTCTGCCAGTAGGAATCGTGAGGTCACAAAGTGCTTAGCCGAATACATGGGTGTCATGGATCCCGGGGACGCCATGGACGTGATTCTTCCAGACCAAGATCGACAGAACATGCGTCTCAACGCCGCGTCATCGTCGCTCGGAGAAAAGAAACGTTCAAATCCTCTTGGTGGTGACGAGAAGGTTTCTTTGCATAGCGGCTCCGCACTGGCGGAGGGGAATCTTGACGTTTTAGGGACGCTTCTTGACCACGGTGCGGATGTCAATGAACGGAATGCGAGTCATCGGGCACCATTGATTAGAGTATCTCGGGCGGGAAAACTGGAGGTCGCTGAATTATTGATCAAATATGGCGCGGACGTGAATTGCGGAGACAAATATGGCAAGACCCCGTTGCTTGAGGCAGCAAGACGTGGACATCACGATATCGCCAAGCTATTGCTTGATCACGGCGCCGATGTGAATGCAAAACAGCAGGACCTGCGGACACCATTGCACTTTGCAGCATGGAACGCCCACCTCGAGATGGCAAGGCTATTGGTCGAACGAGGTGCAGATATCCATAATCGAGACCTCGATGGCCGCACTCCATCTGGACTAGCATCAAGAGCAGGAGCGCATGAAATTGTACGACTATTCTCTGACGGTGATAGAGGGTTAAAGCGGAAACTGTATGCAATTTTTTGACTTCCCTCGTTCTCTCCCCCCCGCCGTTAATGTCTGTCTTCCCACGTGACAGTGACTCGGAGACAGATCCATCCAAAAGGGCCAAAACGAAATGATTCAAGCGAATAAATCTGCCGCTGTGCCCGCACAGGGCGTGCGGAGGTCAAGGGGAGGTGATTTGGGCCATGGTATGGGTACCAGTGGAAAGTAAAGTAACGCAATGCGGTCGTTCAAGTGGCACGATATTATGAAGTGATGGTGTCCACTGCACTTTAGTGATTGGAATGTCTGTTCGAAAGTCTGAGATTGAATATATGTGCGGCTCGATGGCAGGTTGGAATAGGGTCTTGATTTAATCAGGCCAGCTCGGTAATGCAATGTTTCATGGTCTCACGTCCGTCCAAAGATGCGCGAATGCTCAGGAAATTGATGAGGATTGAAAGGCGAAATGCGAGTTGGGTTGTGGCTCGTCCCAAGGGAGGACGTAGGCTTTGTAGAGGATAAAGTGGGGGGCGGAAAGGAATGGATGGCTGACTCAGATTTGACATAAATCTAATCGGACCCAACTTGACTTTGACATAAGCGCGTGCGCGAGCGAGCAAGGCATACGAATAGCGCGGCACCGCCCCTCACATGTATTTTTTGGAGTGCCGCTCACCTGCCTGCCCTCCTTCTAAGCCCTCAGATTTTCGCGCAACATAATTTCACCATCTATCGAATCACCTAATACAACTCCCTGAAATGCCGCATCCCTCTCCTGGTCAAAGTCCTCGAGCACTCCGAGGTCGTCCCGAGAGCTCGATCGAGTTTTTGATCGAGTTCGTCCCGGGGCCTCTTCGCACCAGATGTGCTTGTCCTCAGCGATGCCGACAAGCTCGCAAGTGGCTTTAGGGCTTTGATTTTCGTCCCTCTCTGTAATCGGCGACAATTACCAGGCATCAGACAGCAAAAGCATGTGCGAACGGTTCATCTGGTTGCACCCCATGATCTTCAACCCTAATTCCATGCTGCTCGACGTCATTCCATCCATGATCTGACATATCAGGTGATTCAACAAAGGTGAAACTATGTTGTGCGAAAAATGAGGGCTGAGAAGGAAGTCGCTGGCAGGCTGTCAGCAAGTGCACAGGAGGGGTGAGGGAGAGGAGAAACGCAGGAACTAACTTGGCAGGCGGGAGGTGAGCGCTGCGGCGTCCTGGGGGAAACCCCTGTTTTTGAGATGCGGGATCAGCAGAACCACTGCAGGCGGGAGCGTCCCGCATGAGCAGTGCCCCAGGAACCGGTCGATCACGCGTAGGCGAAGGGAAAGCAACAACGAACGCACGCGGGACGTCAGGCGCGTCAGGGCGCGTCAGGGGTGCCAGTGCGTGCAGCAAGAGAAAGAGTGGTGGCGGGACCACTGGCACGGACGAGCGAGCAAAACGAGCAGGTGCGGTGCTCCGGGTCCGGGTAAACACGATTATTTTCACCGGTCCGGGCGGGTGGGATTCCCGACCCAGGACAGCGCTTCAACCTCCCAACCTTGAGCTTGAGTGCTTGAGCTTGAGCGCTTGAGCGTCCTCAGGGTAGCCTTCCTCGCTCTTATATGCCATACCCGTCACGTGGATATTCAGTTGGCGCTGCGTTTGCAACCCTGCGCCCACAATTCCTAAGTTATTCCTGGCGTGTCCTGTGCCTGTTTCTCCTGCGCAGCGCTTACAATCTTCATAGGATCACTGGCGTGGCACCTCAGCTTCAACATCACCATGCTACGCCTTGTGTCGTTCAGCGTCAACTCCCACTGGGCATGTAGTCGGATACTAGGTATCACCGAAGTACGATCCTTCATATTTGCTCGTATCGAGGTCTCACGAACTGTGACCGCAGCCCGGTAGCCCGGTAGGCGGCAAGAAGCGCCCGGCTGTGCTCCACTCGCGCGACACATACACGTTCCGCGACTATTTTGCGTATGCGATCTACGCATCGCTCTATATCGCGGGCCCATCATCACCTTGAAAACGACGTCATGTGGCAGGTCAGCGCGCGTGACCCCTTCATTCACAGCCCTATCGCTCACACTCTTGTATCCAACTTACGAGTTAAATGGATATCACGCCGCGGGGGACGGCACGACATGCATCACGCTTCCTTATCTCGCTACTGACGATGGAAACGCTCATTCACGTCATGCACATCGTCGCAACCAAGGACGCTCGCGCGCGCGGAGTGGTGTGACCTCCGCACAGTTATAGATGGTTGGTTTTTGGCTCACTTTTGTCTGGCTCAAGGTCTGTCGTATAGCCCCTGGGCATGGTGATGTGAACTTCTGCTGACGAGTGTTGGATGGTGATGGCGTCGGGAGCAGTTACTTCTGCGCTGGCGATTCTTTCGCCTACTATGGGCGCTTGTGGATGGGCTAGATCCGCCCGAGAACATGGTTCGCGAACAAATTACTCACCGCTCGGCTTCTGACCCTCGTGGTACCGGTCTTACAACCTCTGGATCGTGCGCTACCTTTACATCCCACTTGGCGGTACCTATCGGTTGGCGGCGACGAGTGCGCTGATTTTCACGTTTGTCGCGCTCTGGCATGACTTCAGCCCGAGGCTCCTGACATGGGGCTGGCCCGCGGCACTATTCATTATGCCTGAGGTCTTGGCAAGGCGGGCACTGCCTTTCTCAGCGGTGCGCGGAACCACCTCCATCTCGGTTCTTCGCGCGCCGCGAGGACGGGGTAAACTGTCCCTTTCTTACGCCGCCGTTTCTCTTTGTTTTCTGTTACAGTTTGGGGGAAGGTGGTGGAATCGTTACGCGCGTGTGGCTGGCGGTGTCTCCAACATCGTGCTGATGATGGGCATGAACCTGATTGGGTTTGTCCTTGGTGTGGACGGCACGCAATACTTTGCGCAGGAACTAGTCAGCGGCTACAACGTTGATGTTGAACATAAACGGGTGACGTTAAGTCACCACAATCACAATATGGATATTTGCATCGGAATACAAACCCTTGTGACCTTTCACTGACCCACGGCCCAGCGATAAGTATCTCAAATACTTCCTGTTAGAAGCGGATTAGAACACAGCCTTGGCAAGGGCGAGACAAGGTACCCTCTCCCTCTCTAGAGGGTGCTTTAGACGAATGTGGTGCGTGGCGTTGGATTCACGTATGTTGCAGAGTGTTCCTTAAAATCTCTTGCTCCAACTCGCGTGGGGCCTTCCTCTCCGTTCCGCTCTGCTACCCCGCCATTAGAACCACGCAGCATGGAATCGGTTTCGTTTCGCGACTTGCATTCTGATGGCCTCCCAATGAGGGGTCAGATCGTTGTGCTTGACCTGAAAACAGCGCAGTGTATTTCATCTCGACGATGAACGTAACTCACTCCCAATTCCATCGTATTGTGCTCCGAGATCTTTACGAGGGAGTATTCGACAAGGAGAAATATCAAGACGCCTGATAAAAGTTACAGTTCCATCATGGAAATGGAAAAAATGACTGGGTGAGCTACCGTAAGTACAATACAATCCGTGAATCGAGGGCGCTGGGAGCGTCATTCATGATTAGTAATCGTATCTTTCCATCTCTGCATCTCTGAGTCACGGTACCTTGCACGGTACAAGCCTTGCTATTCATTAATTCATTCCTCGTCCTTATCATTTTTCCGAACCTTCGGGGAACTATAAAAAAGGGGTGGGAGGGACTCGGGTCAAGACCCTCATCTTCCCGTCTTCATGAAGTATTAGTTGATCTTATATACAAGTATATCACCTTGTATGTAATAGGGAACATGTCCATTGTGTGTATGGTTCAGAAAAGCTGAACGAGGGGCGGTGCGTGCGTTGTTGACGTCGACAGCCCAAGCGTCGCTCGTCTTGGGGACGGTGGCTTAACGTTTAACGATCACTTACAGGACAAGTGATAATTAATTCGATAATTGATCATGAAGTCAACCTGATTAAATCAACACCCTAATCAGACCTGCCATCGAGCCCACATACATGTGTACTCTCAACCCTAGACACCCAAACAGACATTCAAATCTACGGGACTAAAGTACATGCATCACCTCTGATATCGTGCCAGCGTTAATTCCACTGGTACTCATACCATGGCCCAATACCGCCTCTTGACCTCCGCACATTCAGTGCGGGCACAGCGGCAGATTTATTCGCTTGAATCATTTCGTTTTGACCCTTTTGGGTGGATCCGTCTCCAGGTCACTGTCACGTGGGAAGACAGATATTAACGGCGTGGGGGAGAGAACGAGGGAAGTCAAAAAATTACATACAGTTTCCGCTTTAACCCTCGATCACCGCCCGATAATAGTCGTACAATTTCATGCGCTCCTGCTCTTGATGCTAGTCCAGATGGAGTGCGGCCATCGAGGTCTTGACTATGGATATCTGCACCTCGTTCGACCAATAGCCTTGCCATCTCGAGGTGGGCGTTCCATGCTGCAAAGTGCAATGGTGTCCGCAGGTCCTGCTGTTTTGCATTCACATCGGCGCCGTGATCAAGCAATAACTTGGCGATGCCGCAAAATCCCTGTCTTGATGCAGCAAGCAACGGGGTCTGGCCATACTTGTCTCGGCAATTCACGTCCGCGCCATATTTGATCAATAATTCAGCGACCTCCAGTTTTCCCGCCCGAGATACCACAAGCAAGGGTGTCAGATGAGTCGCAGTCCGTTCATTGACATCCGCACCGTGGTCAAGAAGCGACCGTAAAACGTCAGGATTCCCCTCCGCCAGTGCGGAAGAGCTATGCAAAGAAACCTTCTCGTCACTACCAAGAGGATTTGAACGTTTCTTCTCTCCGAGCGACGATGACGCGGCGTTGAGATGCATGTCCTGTCGATCTTGGTCTGGAAGAATCACATCCATGGCGTCCCCGGGATCCATGACACCCATGTATTCGGCTAAGCACTTTGTGACCTCACGATTCCTGCTGGCAGACGCCAGGTCTAGGGCGGTTTGTTGGCTGCTGTTTCGAACGGTGACATCCGCGCCCGACTGGAGCAACAATTTCACCATGTCGAGATTTCCTTTGCTCGCTGCGAGATGCAACGGAGTCGAGTCATTGCTGTCTTGCGAGTTAGGGCTCGACCCGTTCTTGAGAAGCAAACTCGCAATCCCATGGTGCCCATGTACCGTCGCCCGGTTCAAAGGTGTTTGCTGGTTCGTATCCCGTTTTTCAACGTCCGCGTGGCGTGCGATGAGCAACTCAACAATGCCGAGATGCCCATTGGCTGATGAGAGATGCAGAGAAGTCGAGAGTCCGATGTTCTGTGCATCTACGGCTACACCGTGGTCAAGCAGCTCCTGCGCAACATCGAGATGTCCAGATGCTGACGCTTGCATCAATGGAGTCTCGCCTTTGTTGTTACGGAGATCCACAGCTGCGCCACTCTCGAGCAAGAGCCGCAAGACATCCAGATATCCAAAGTGTGACGCTTCCATCAATGGAGTCCAGCCGTGGTCATGTCGGGAGTCAATCGCAGCGCCGCTTTGGATCAACAGGCGCACGACATCCGAATGTCCGTGATTTGATGCATACGTCAACGCAGCCCAACCTTCGTTATCACGGCAGTCCACGGAAGCGCCGCTCTGGATCAGTAACTCCACGACTGCCAGATGTCCACGTGCCGCGGCGCTCATTAGCGCTGACTGGCCAATATCATCACTGGAATCAACATTTGCCGCGCTCTGAATTAGCAACTTGACGACTGCCAGATGTCCATTGCTCGCAGCGATCATTAATGCCGACCTGCCAATGTTGGTACGGGAGTCAACAGCTGCCCCGCTCTGGGCCAGCAACTCCACGATTGCTGGGTGTCCATGTGCCGCCGCCCTCGTTAATGCCGACCAGCCAGTGGTGGTACGGGAGTCGACAGCTGCCCCGTTTTGGATCAGCAACTCCACGATTGCCAGGTGTCCACGTTCCGCCGCCAACGTTAATGCCGACCGGCCACTGTTAGTACGGGAGTCGACGGCTGCCCCGCTCTGGATCAGCAGCTCCACGATTGCTAGGTGTCCATGTGCCGCCGCCCTCGTTAATGGCGTGGAACCAGCATTGTCACGTGAGTCGACAACTGCCCCGCTCTGGATCAACAACCGCACGGTATCAACATGCCCATATCGAGATGCTTCGCTTAACGCTGTCCGGCCTACGTCATTACGAGAATCCACAGTCGCGCCGTGACGAAGTAGTACCCGCGTCACATCGAGGTATCCTTCAGATGCTGCCAAAAGTAATGGGGTATCGCCCATGTCGTCCTTCAGGTCGACATCTGCGTGATGTTCAAGCAATAGCTCTGCGTTGTTACAACGGCCGCTTTCTGATGCCCGATATAATGGAGTCCTCCAGGCAAAGTCCATATTATTCACGTCCGCACCGTGCCTAAGGAGTAGCAGCGCAATCTCGGTATTTCCCAGGGCAAGCGCAGCATTCACTGGCGCACCGTGGTAGCCTCCCAAGGAATTCACGTCACTTGGATGGGTGTCAATAAGAAATTTGACAAGGCCAGCGAAGCCACAGAGTGTGGCATAATATAATGGGACAGCCTCTGGTCGTGTCGGGTGGTCCTCGAACATGTGTTGTCGGAAAGGATAGTCCATATCATATATCCAAATCCATGTCGCAAATGACGGCCCGTCCAGATCGAACAGCCGTTCCATGGCCTCCTGCAGGTTCGACGACACATTTTCGAATCGACCATGATCGACCCAGTGTTGCGCGGCGTATTGTGCAAATGGAAACTGTCGGATGTTGTCCTTGTCGACGCGATCTCCAAGATGAAGGAGGACGCTGAGGGAAGCCTGCGCGACAATTGTATGTGCAGACTGCGGGAGAATATGGTAGCAGGATAGGTCCGATTTCGAATTGGATAGCCGGTCTGATGTCAAGAATTCCTTGACAGAGAAATGCGAGAACTGAACCACTGGCGACCCGTCGACGTTGACAACCGTGATCAGGCTCGAACACGCAGATAGAACAGCCTCTTGCCCATCCTCTGCTCGCCAATCCTCGTGGTATCGGGGAAGTTGTCCGGACTCGAACCGGATAGCAAGAACTTCCGCGAGCTCGTCGACGCGAAGTGGGCGTACGGCAACTGTGAGGCACTGGAACAATCGGTGGGCAAACTCTCGTTTCTCCTTCTCGATCCCTAGTAAGGTTCTTTCATAAGTCTCGTCCAACGTTTCGGGCAATTCTTCCAGAGCACGTTGAATCACTGGTGGGAAACAACGACGCAGAGTCTCCAGCTGACAATACACCCATCGAAACCTGAATGTTGAGTAAGCAAGCTTGCCAAGACCTCGTAGTGATGATAACCCACATTCCGTCTGCCCTTGCGGAAAGGGTATCGATAACCAATTGCATGTCCTCTGGCCTCCATTTTCGCATCCTTCGATCTGAGTGAACGATATTGCTAATATAATTCAGAATATCTTGTTTTTGTCCGAATTCGTCGTGAAGGGACACCTGGAGAGACGCGAAAGGCTCTAGAACGCTTCGGATGTCGACCTCTGGGCGACTTGTAACACAAATACGTAGGTTTGAAAGCCGAATGCCAGCAAGCTCCTCCAGCAGCTGCAGGACCTCTTCGCGTGCTGTTGGAAACCCCGAGGTGTTGGGGCACTCATCCAGCGCGTCCATAATGATGTACATTGTCGGCGGCTCTGGGATTCTGAGAATTTCCTTCAGGCATTCAGAAAGTGCATCGTTGTCAGGTTCCTTGGATCCGGCATCATTCTCCGAATATAGGCGAGAAAGAATTTGATAGCAAGGATCTGATTTGGCGCAGAGCTGGGCAAGGAGCGAAGTCAGGAGGCCGTGGATGCCTTGCTTTGCAATGTCTTTGAAGTCAAAATAATAGTAACCCATGAGGGCTAACCCGCGATCGCATTGCAACTTGATTTCTTGAATGATACTCGAGCTGGTTGGCGATATGAACATGGTGGGAAGAGTGCCGGGAGGTGATACTCACCAGAGGACGCTTTTTCCAGCGCCCGCTGAAAGGGCAATGGTCGATGGTCATAAGCAAGAATAATGGCTAGAGATAGAAAAGGGCGTACGTTTCCCATGAATCCACAAGAAGGAACCTGTTGTCATCCATTCCTGGAAAGTGCTACCTTGGGTGAACCATTCAGCGGTCCCACAACGATGCGCGCCACGAGCGAGGTTGTGGTTCTTAGATGGATCTGGAGGGGAAAGCCAACTTCGAATATCCCTTTGTAATTGATCACCTGCCCGGCGGACTCAGCGTTGACGATGGCTAGTGGTACGAGTGAAAGACTAACGGTTCATCTTGTTTATCTCGCTTGTCATCTCTTGCATCGCAACTAGCAATCCGCAGTCAGACAGACAAATACAGACCGTGGGCTGGAACATACCGAGAGCATGCCGTATGTCGTCCATTGATGTCTTGCCATCTACTCGAACCAGTCCAGTGAAATATCGAGAATGAGCCAAGGATTGCTTACCGTCCATGACCAGTTTCATATTACTTAAAAGACCATGAACGACTTGAAGCGTCTCTGTTCCGGTCATTCGAGCCTCATCAAGGGTGAGGCGGTCGAGCCTCTGCAGCACAGCCTCAATCTCGCTTTCTCCCAGCAACTTTTTCGCAAATTTCTCTGAGGCAAGTTTGGTAACAAGAGATATGCAGGGCATGCGCGGCTCACTTAAACGCCCCTGCTTGATTTGCTTCGTCGCAAGGGAAAGAACGGAAAGCACTTGAACCATTATCTTGATGGCGATCTCGGACATTGAAGGGGAGAAAGTGATCTCGTTATAAATACGAAGACGATTGAGGAAGCTTCCAATGCATTCAAAGAGGTCAACGAGCGCATCGTAACTTGCATTGACTCCGATAGCGGTCTGAAGAAATACTGAGATGTTACGAGGGCGGGCGCAGCCGAAGGTAAGGGACGTGCGTACTGTGAGGAGAACATCGACTCCTACTAGGATAGCTCCTGTAGGTTGAAATGGCACCTAGAGGTTGGGAGCGTGTAAATACGATCAGATAAAGTGAGATATGACTCGGGGCTGACCAGGGTCGGCGCAAGAATGGCAGAAACAGTGTGAAGGACTTGTACTACTGGCTTAAGAGAGTTGATCAATTTGCGATTTCCTTCACGATAGGCTTGAAACTGCTTTGCTTTTTCTTGAAGAAGATCGAGGATGGCACTGGCCGAGTGGCAGTCCTGAAGGGCTTGAGCGAAGGGACATGCGGCAAGGTCTATTCCAGTTTGTTCGGTATAGTCAGACAAGGCCGCATCGAAGACGACTCGAAAAGTAGATAAAAAGGTCGACGTTGAAGCCATGGGAGAAGGGGATGATGGCTCCATGGTTGGACCGATGGGAGAGGTGAGATCCGGTGAGAGGGAGTAGCGATGCGGATTTGCCTCCGGCGAGGGCGACATCCGAGAACCGTGAGAAGGATAAACCGGTCACGAGGCATTTTTGTGCGGCTGTGCGTGTGTGGCGGTGTGAGTGTGAAGGGTGAGCATAGGAATTCTTTCACACCTGATCCCCATGTCTCTAGAACGACCTACTTTGTCAAGTAGGAATGGGTACAATGGGTACACTAGACCTCGTTTCGCGACCCTCCTTACATCGGGTAAAGCGTGCTATAGACCTCGACGCTGCTACCTCGACAGGCGCGCGTTGGAAGCGCAGGATTCCTATTGTTTCAATTTAGCCCTTTTTGGGGAGAAGGGAATAGCCTCACTGTGCACGGCTGTCCAGGATATACAGACACGCGGCAGGCCTCGGGAATAGTGCCTTATTCTTTATAGCAGGGCTATATCATCCTTCTCACCCTCATATCACAGCAAATCCATTCATTCACCCCAACTCCGGATATCTTTCTCCATGCACGCTAAACAATCTGTCGCGCGGCCAGGAAATGCTCCTCCATATCCACCATCCAGGAACAACAGCAGATTGATGGATCCGGAATCTCATCCTGAGACGACATCGCAAGAGCGGCCATCTTATGCAACAATCGATAGGAAGGCACCTTTCGATGACCCGCTGATCGGCGCCGCAGGAACTGCCCTGGCGGGAGCGTCGAGCCAACAGTTGCGGACCAGGGACCCTCATTTCGAGGACCATCGACTCATCAGGAAAAACCTCCCGCGCTAGCGAGCGATAATCTCGTGCTAGCGAGCGATAATTACGCGCTAGCGAGCGATAAAATTATCTTCGCTAGATTATCTTCCTTAACCCTATCACGCATAATTTAGGGATATTATCTTCGCTAGATCTTCGCTAGCATTGATAATGGTGATAACTCAGTGATAATTGGGCAATAATTCAGTGATAATTCAATGATAATTGGTGATAATCGATAATGTTTGATATTCATATATTCATAATTCATGGCAGTCCGCTACTCTACCACAACATTGTACTATAATCAAGACACTCCAAGACACTGAGACACTTTAAAACACTTCAAGACACTTTTAAATGCACTAATACGCTATGATAAACACGACCGTAAATAGGAGCATAGAACACACGAGCATAGAACACGACTCACCATATTCGTATTCGTAGGAACCACAGAAGCTATGCGAGTCAAGCATATCCCAAGGTTGGTGAGAAGGAGAAGTCAAGAGAGCAGGATGGAACAGACCTCGAGAAAGCAGAAGCAAAGTCGGAAGTTGAGAATCAAGTCGACTTAGAAGACAAGGAGGAACGAATGTAAAATTGAGAGGGGCGCACTGTCCTTGCCCCCGTCTTCCGCGCGGTCATCCGCCGCTGCCGCGCTGAGCTCAAAGAGTGTGCAGCGGCTGATCATTGTGACGACTTCCGTGGGTGCAGGCCGCGCAGCGCCACACGCAGCAGGTGGCAAACCTCGTCGATGAGCGCGAGGTGCGGGCACGCGGCAGGCGCTGCCGCGCTGGCAACCTCGTCGATGAGTGCGCTGCACGCATGCATGGCGAGTGCAATGTGCGTGAGCGCGGGGGAACGGGCGACGGGAGACAGGAGACGGGAGATGGGCGACGGGCGACGGGCGACGTGCCATCGAAGCCGGAGAACGAGGTTGTGTACACGTGGGTGACGCTGCAGGGGAGGGCTCGCCGAAGTGCATTGGCGCAGGACACCCGGGGTGGTAGAGCATCAGCACGCGAGACAAACGAGGGAAGGAAGGGGGTGCTTACATAGTCAGAGGGATGCTCAGCGGTTGGGCGGGAGCTCGTCGGGGAGGACCACAACGACTGTGGTATTGGTGTGGAGAGGGCCGATGTCGTTCGGGTCCAGCGAGGGGAGTGCACCGAGTACGCGCAAGCTGGGGTGGATCACTGCGGGAAACGGTTGGATCAGAACTGTTGTCAATCAAAAAAACGCGCACCTAAGCTCAGGGTGAGGAGCCGCCCGCAGTGGGGCATGCTGACGCAGGCAGTAGCGCATGCGCCAGGCAGCAGGAGGCCTCGAGCGAAGGGGGGCAGTGCGAGGGGGGACATGCGCGAGCAGCTTCATGCTACTGCTGGGCGTAGAGGGGACATGTCAGTTTACTTTTCCTAAAAAAAGGTGAACTTACTTGGTGGGGAGAGATGGGAGAGAGGTACTGTGGGAGTGAGAACAAGGGAGTGAAAACAAGCGGGTCAAACTTGAACATGTCACATGACACGGTGTTATCATTCTTGAGGGCCGGCTAGCTTGAGGCCTTGCGAGGACTCGACAGCGTCGTCTTGTTGTTGTTGCTTGTTGCCTGCCTGCGGTCAGCCTCGAGTTCGTCTCCAAAACATCCTTCAAAGCGTTCCCTCTTCGCCCGATCTTCCCCCAAACCTTGGTCAAAAAGTAAGGAAATCAAGTCAACCCCTCCTCCAGACACAAAGTCGGCTAGTCCGCGTCGTCACAACCCGACAATCCTCCGAACGCCCCGCTCCCGGCGCCCCTGTTGCCCCCACTCCCTCATCCTCCCCTTCGAGCTCTTACCTCAATGGCCCCACCAAATCTGACCCTGCCACGTCCAATCTCACCGCGAGCACACAGCAAGGCCCTCCCTGGCCCACAGCCTCCAGCCGACCAGGCCAAAAGCCCAAAAGTTGTCCGGGTCATTTCACCGGACCACATGGAAGTCATTGACAATTATCGAAATTATCTTTCTTAGTGTAATTATCAATTAAATTGAGTCGCGCATCGCTTAATTATCAAATGAATTAAGTCGCGTCCATCGCGTAATTATCGCTCGCTAGCGCGGGAGGTTTTTCCTGATGCCGCCCGAACACCCACCGTTCCAATGCCAGCCTCAAGTAGTCGTCAAACGACAGCGAATCGCAAAGATTTCGGTGGGCCCGAGGTTGAGCTCGACATACGGCCTCGAGGCAGCCAGGTACGCACCACGTTGACCAGTAGCACGTGCACAGGTGACCCTCACCGCCAATCCCTTCTCTGCAGCCTCCTGTTGGCGCCGGCAACTCTCAGAGCGTGGCTGTACAGCCCACGTCCTTCTCCAACCCATCCGATATATCGACTTCGAAAGAAGCTCCGAGCCGAGTCGGTCAGCACGAGGCTGTAGGAGCGAGTTCTAGCACCATTTCATCGACTACGCGACCGAGTCCTGCGACGATCCCTCCCCCATCTCAGAACGTACCGTCTACGCGGATATCACAGGAGACTCGCGGCGATATTTCCTTTGGCCTGCCGAGAATGGAAGCGCCCAGGAAGAGTGATCGGTTTTCCCCTCCCCACAGACTCGCATCATGACAGAAATGAGAATAGATCCCGCGTGCTGCAAGCCGATCGCCCTCCTTCCTTTCAGTCGTCTGCCCAGTCCTTCAATTATCCTCCACCATCTTTGAACTGACCAAACCCCCCAACGACTCATTCCCCGTCTCCTCCAGCACCGGCATTAACGACAACGGCGTCCAGTCGGGTGCGGGCACCGGTCCGATATGGTGCAGCACCACCCGAATTACCGCGCCCTTATGATGAACGCAGTGCAAAAGGTTACGCCGAAGAGAGACGCTATGCAAACCCCTCAGCTGCATCGCACAAACAGCAGTCACCACCGGTGCCGACCGTTTCCCCAGTAGGGCATCCTTCCCGGCCCCAGCCAGCATCTGAGCCGTGCCGCTTGGACAAGGACCATTCCCGCAATCAAGGAATCGAGGGAATCGATCGTGAAGTCAAGCGACCAACAGATGAACCGACTTCGGACGAGATGCGAAGGTGGAGATCAGTGTCCGATGAACGCGCGACCCATCGAAATCATTCTGTTTCCTATGCAGGTGCCGCCCATCGCCGTAAGGCCGAGCCAAATCCTACCAATAGTCATGCTCTGGATACCGTGTTTGTGAGATGCGGGATCAGCAGAACCACTGCAGGCGGGAGCGTCCCGCATGAGCAGTGCCTCAGGAACCGGTCGATCACGCGTGACTAAGAGGTGAAGGTAGGACCAGCAAGTCCGATGCGACAGCAGGCGGAGGGGGCAAGCAACAACGAACACACGCGGGACGTCAGGGGTGCGTGCAGCAAGAGAAAGAGTGGCGGCGCGACCACTCAGTACTCAGCGCTCAGCGCTCAGCTGGCACGGAGGAGCGAGCAAAACGAGCAGCTCCGAGTAAACACGATTATTTTCACCGGTCCGGGCGGGTGGGATTCCCGACCCGATCGACTCGACGATATATTGCGATGCCCAGTACGACTCTTTTCGCTCCAACCTCCCAGCCCTAGGCGTCCTCAGGGTAGCTTCCTCGCTCTTATATGCGCACAATCCTTCGTGGCACTGCTCCAGCCGACAATCTGCACCAAATTCCATTCTATATCCTCGTCTCCCTGCTTATGTTGGCCATTCTGCATGGCACAAACCTACTTGTTATGTTATTTGTGAATTATTCGCTTGCCAAAGTGACAGGTGCAGCACGGTTGCCATACTCGTCACGTGGATATTCAGTTGTCGCCGCGTTTGCGACCTCCACCCAAGTTATTCGTGGCGTGTCCTGTGCCTGTTTCTCCTGCGCAGCGCTTACAATCTTCATAGGATCACTGGCGTGGCACCTCAGCTTCAACATCACCGTGTTACGCCTTGTGTCGTTCAGCGTCAACTCCCACTGGGCATGGAGTAGCCGGATACTATCACCGACGTACGATCCTTCATATTTGCCCGTATCGAGGTCTCACGAACTGTGACCGCAGCCCGGTAGCGCGGTAGGCGGCAAGAAGCGCCCGGCTGTGCTCCACTCGCGCGACACATACACGTTCCGCAACTATCTTGCGTATGCGATCTACGCATCGCTCTATATCGCGGGCCCATCATCGCCTTAAAACGACTTCATGTGGCAGGTCGGCGCGCACGATCCCTTCATTCACCGTCCCTACCGCTCACACTCTTGTATCCAACTGACGAGTTAAATGGATATCACGCCGCGGGGGACGGCACGAGATGCATTTCGCTTCCTTATGTCACTACTGACGATGGAAACGCTCATTCACGTCATGCACATCGTCGCAATCAAGGACGCTCGCGCACGCGGAGTGGTGTGACCTCCGCACAGTTATAGATAGTTGGTTTTTAGCTCATTTTTGTCTGGCTCAAGGTTTGTCGTATCACCCCTGGGCATGGTGATGGTGATGGCGTCGGGAGCAGTTACTTCTGCCCTGGTGATTCTTTCGCCTACTATGGGCGCTTGTGGATGGGCTAGATCCGCCTGAGAACATGGTTCGCGAACAATTACTCACCGCTCGGCTTCTGACGCTCGTGGTACCGGTCTTACAACCTCTGGATCGTGCGCTACCTTTACATCCCACACAGCGGTACCTATCGGTTGGCGGCGACGAGTGTGCGGATTTTCACGTTTGTCGCGCTCTGGCATGACTTCAGCCCGAGGCTCCTGGCATGGGGCTGGCTCGCGGCACTATTCATTTCTGCCTGAGGTCTTGGCAAGGCGGGCACTGCCTCCCTCAGCGGTGCGCGGAACCACCTCCATCTCGGTTCTTCGCGCGCCGCGAGGACGGGGTAAACTGTCCCTTTCTTACGCCGCCGTTTCTCTTTGTTTTCTGTTACAGTTTGGGGGAAGGTGGTGGTATCGTTACGTGCGTGTGGCTGGCGGTGTCTCCAACATCGTGCTGATGATGGGCGTGAACCTGGTTGGGTTTGTCCTTGGCGTGGACGGCACGCAATACTTTTTTGCAGGAACTAGTCAGCAGCTACAACGTCGATGTTGAATGTAGACGGGTGACGTTGAGTCACCACAATCACAATATAGATATTTGCATTGGAATACAAGCCCGCGGCCCCTTGTGACCTTTCACTGACCCACGGCCCAGCAATAAGTATCTCAAATACTTCCTGTTAGAAGCGGATTAGAACACAGCCTTGGCAAGGGCGAGACAAGGTACCCTCTCCCTCTCTAGAGGGTGCTTTAGATGAATGTGGTGCGTGGCGTTGGATTCACGTATGTAGCAGAGTGGTCCTTAAAATCTCTTGCTCCAACTCGCGTGGGGCCTTCCTCTCCGTTCCGCTCTGCTACCCCGCCATTAGAACCACGCAGCATGGAATCGGTTTCGTTTCGCGACTTGCATTCTGATGGCCTCCCAATGAGGGGTCAGATCGTTGTGCTTGACCTGAAAACAGCGCAGTGTATTTCATCTCGACGATGAACGTAACTCACTCCCAATTCCATCGTATTGTGCTCCGAGATCTCTACGAGGGAGTACTCGACAAGGAGAAATATCAAGACGCCTGATAAAAGTTACAGTTCCATCATGGAAATGGAAAAAATGACTGGGTGAGCTACCGTAAGTACAATACAATCCGTGAATCGAGGGCGCTGGGAGCGTCATTCATGATTAGTAATCGTATCTTTCCATCTCTGCATCTCTGAGTCACGGTACCTTGCACGGTACAAGCCTTGCTATTCATTAATTCATTCCTCGTCCTCGTCCTTATCATTTTTCCGAACCTTCGGGGAACTATGCACATTTTGGACTGATTCACGCGAGCATGCGCAGGTGAGTTCGAGAGGAAAGAGATTCAGAGAATAAAAAAGGGGTGGAAGGGACTCGGGTCAAGACCCTCATCTTCCCGTCTTCATGAAGTATTAGTTGATCTTATATACAAGTATATTACCTTGTATGTAATAGGGAACATGTCCATTGTGTGTATGGTTCAGAAAAGCTGAACGAGGGGCGGTGCGTGCGTTGTTGACGTCGACAGCTCAAGCGTCGCTCGTCTTGGGGACGGTGGCTTAACGTTTAACGATCACTTACAGGACAAGTGATAATTAATTCGATAATTGATCATGAAGTCAACCTGATTAAATCAACACCCTAATCTGACCTGCCATCGAGCCCACATACATGTTACTCTCAACCCTAGACACCCAAACAGACATTCAAATCTACGGGACTAAAGTACATGCATCACCTCTGATATCGTGCCAGCGTTAATTCCACTGGTACTCATACCATGGCCCAATACCACCTCTTGACCTCCGCACATCCAGTGCGGGCACGCGGCAGATTTATTCGCTTGAATCATTTCGTTTTGGCCCTTTTGGATGGATCCGTCTCCGGTCACTGTCACGTGGGAAGATAGACATTAACGGCGTGGGGAGAGACGAGGGAAGCCAAAAAATTGCATACAGTTTACGCTTTAACCCTCTATCACCGCCCGATAATAATCGTACAATTTCATGCGCTCCTGCTCTTGACGCAGTTCATATGGAGTGCGGCCATCGTGGTCTCGATATGGATATCTGCACCTCGTCGACCAATAGCCTTACACCTCGAGGTGGCCGTCCCATGCTGCAAAGTGCAATGGTGTCCGCAGGTCCTGCTGCTTTGCATTCATATCGGCGCCGTGATCAAGCAATAACTTGGCGGTGCCGCGAAATCCATGTCTTGATGCAGCAAGCAACGGGGTCTGGCCATACTCGTCTCGGCAATTCACGTCCGCGCCATATTTGATCAATAATTCAGCGACCTCCAGTTTTCCCGCCCGAGATACCACAAGCAAGGGTGTTCATGAGTCGCATCCGTTCATTGACATCCGCACCGTGGTCAAGAAGCGACCGTAAAATGTCAAGATTCCCCTCCGCCAGTGCGGAACTGCTATGCAAAGAAACCTTCTCGACACTACCAAGAGGATTTGAACATTCTCCTCTCCGAGCGACGATGATGCGGCGTTGAGATGCATGTGTCGTTGGTCTGGAAGAATCAGAGCGTCCCCGGGATCCATGACACCCATGTTTCGGCCAAGCACTCTGTGACCTCACGATTCCTGCTGGCAGACGCCAGGTCTAGGGGTTTGTCGGCTGCGGTTTCGAATGGTGACATCCGCGCCCGACTGGAGCAACAATTTCACCATGTCAAGATTTCCGTTGCTCGCTGCGAGATGCAACGGAGTCGAATCATTGCTGTCTTGCGAGTTGGGGCTCGACCCGTTCTTGAGAAGCAAACTCGCAATCTCATGGTGCCCATATACCGTCGCCCGGTTCAAAGGTGTTCGCTGGTTCGTATCCCGTTTTTCAACGTCCGCGTGGCGTGCGATGAGCAACTCAACAATGCCGAGATGCCCATTGGCTGATGCGAAATGCAGAGGAGTCGAGAGTCCGATGTTCTGTGCATTTACGGCTACACCGTGGTCAAGCAGCTCCTGCGTAACATGGAGATGTCCAGATCTTGACGCTTGCATCAATGGAGTCTCGCCTTTGTGGTTACGGAGATCCACAGCTGCGCCACTCTCGAGCAAGAGCCGCAAGACATCCAAATATCCAAGTGTGACGCTTGCATCAATGGAGTCCAGCCGTCGTCATGTCGGGAGTCAATCGCAGCGCCGCTTCGGATCAACAGGCGCACGACATCCGGATGTCCGTGAGTTGATGCATACGTCAACGCAGTGTAACCTTCGTTATCACGGCAGTCCACCGAAGCGCCGCTCTGGATCAGTAACTCCATGACTGCCAGATGTCCACCTCCTGCAGCACTCATTAGTGCTGACTGGCCAATGTTGTCACTGGAATCAACATTTGCCTCGCTCTGAATTAGCAACTTGACGACTGCCAGATGTCCATTGTTGGCAGCGATCGTTAATGCCGACCGGCCAATGTTGGTACGGGAGTCGACAGCTGCCCCGCTCTGGGTCAGCAACTCCACGATTGCTATGTGTCCTTGTTCCGCCGCCAACGTTAATGGCGACCAGCCAGCGTTGGTACGGGAGTCGACAGTTGCCCCGTTCTGGATCAGCAGCTCCACGATTGCTAGGTGTCCACATGCCGCCGCCAACGCCAATGCCGACCAGCCGTTATTGTTACGTGAGTCGACAGCTGCCCTGCTCTGGATCAACAACTGCACAATATCGAGATGCAGTAGTACCCGCGTCACATCGAGGTATCCTTCGCGTGCTGCCACAAGTAATGGGGTATCGCCCATGTTGTCCCGCAGGTCGACATCTGCGTGATGTTCAAGCAATAACTCTGCGCCATCACAACGACCGCCTTCTGATGCTCGATACAATGGGGTCCTCCAGAACTTGTCCATAATATTCGGGTTCGCACCGTGCTTAAGGAGTAGCAGCGCAATCTCCGTATTTCCCATGGCAAGCGCAGCATTCACTGCCACGCCGTGGAAGCCCCCAGAGGCATTCACGTGCCTTGGATGGGTGCCGATAAGACATTTGACGAGGCCAGCGAAACCACAGAGTGTGGCATAATATAATGGGACAGCCTCTGGTCTTGTCGGGTGGGCCTCGAACATGTGTTGTCGGAAAGGATAGTCCATATCATATATCCAAATCCATGTCGCAAATGACGGCTCGTCCAGATCAAACAGCCGTTCCATGGCCTCTTGGAGGTTCGACGACACATTTTCGAATCGACCATGATCGACCCAGTGTTGCGCGGCGTATTGTGCAAATGGAAACTGTCGGATGTTGTCCTTGTCGACGCGATCTCCAAGATGAAGGAGGACGCTGAGGGAAGCCTGCGCGAGAATTGTATGTGCAGACTGCGGGAGAATATGGTAGCAGGAAAGGTCCGATTTCGAATTGGATAGCCGGTCTGATGTCAAGAATTCCTTGACAGAGAAATGCGAGAACTGAACCACTGGCGACCCGTCGACGTTGACAACCGTGATCAGGCTCGAACACGCAGATAGAACAGCCTCTTGCCCATCCTCTGCTCGCCAATCCTCGTGGTATCGGGGAAGTTGTCCGGACTCGAACCGGATAGCAAGAACTTCCGCGAGCTCGTCGACGCGAAGTGGGCGTACGGCAACCGTGAGGCACTGGAACAATCGGTGGGCAAACTCTCGTTTCTCCTTCTCGATCCCTAGTAAGGTTCTTTCATAAGTCTCGTCCAACGTTTCGGGCAATTCTTCCAGAGCACGTTGAATCACTGGTGGGAAACAACGACGCAGAGTCTCCAGCTGACAATACACCCATCGAAACCTGAATGTCGAGTAAGCAAGCTTGCCAAGACCTCGTAGTGATGATAACCCACATTCCGTCTGCCCTTGCGGAAAGGGTATCGACAACCAATTGCATGTCCTCTGGCCTCCATTTTCGCATCCTTCGATCTGAGTGAACGATATTGCTAATATAATCCAGAATATCTTGTTTTTGTCCGAATTCGTCGTGAAGGGACACCTGGAGAGACGCGAAAGGCTCTAGAACGCTTCGGATGTCGACCTCTGGGCGACTTGTAACACAAATACGTAGGTTTGAAAGCCGAATGCCAGCAAGCTCCTCCAGGAGCTGCAGGACCTCTTCGCGTGCTGTTGGAAACCCCGAGGTATTGGGGCACTCATCCAGCGCGTCCATAATGATGTACATTGTCGGCAGCTCTGGGATTCTGAGAATTTCCTTCAGGCATTCAGTAAGTGCGCCGTTGTCAGGCTGCTTGGATCCAGCATCATTCTCCGAATATAGGCGAGAAAGAATTTGATAGCAAGGATCTGATTTGGCGCATAGCTGGGCAAGGAGCGAAGTGAGGAGGCCGTGGATGCCTTGCTTTGCGATGTCTTTGAAGTCAAAATAATAGTAGGCCATGAGGGCTAACCCGCGATCGCATTGCAACTTGATTTCTTGAATGATACTCGAGCTGGTTGGCGATATGAACATGGTGGGAAGAGTGCCGGGAGGTGATACTCACCAGAGGACGCTCTTTCCAGCGCCCGCTGAAAGAGCAATCGTCGATGGTCATAAGCAAGAATAATGGGCTAGAGATAGAAAAAAGGTGTACGTTTCCCATGAATCCACAAGAAGGAACCTGTTGTCATCCATTCCTGGAAAGTGCTACCTTGGGTGAACCATTCAGCGGTCCCACAACGATGCGCGCCACGAGCGAGGTTGTGGTTCTTAGATGGATCTGGAGGGGAAAGCCAACTTCGAATATCCCTTTGTAATTGATCACCTGCCCGGCGGAACTCAGCGTTGACGATGGCTAGTGGTACGAGTGAAAGACTAACGTTTCATCTTGTTTATCTCGCTTGTCATCTCTTGCATCGCAACTAGCAATCCGCAGTCAGACAGACAAACACAGACCGTGGGCTGGAACATACCGAGAGCGTGCCGTATGTCGTCCATTGATGTCTTGCCATCTACTCGAACCAGTCCAGTGAAATATCGAGAATGAGCCAAGTAAGGATTGCTTACCGTCCATGACCAGTTTCATATTACTTAAAAGACCATGAACGACTTGAAGCGTCTCTGTTCCGGTCATTCGAGCCTCATCAAGGGTGAGACGGTCGAGCCTCTGCAGCACAGCCTCAGTCTCGCTTTCTCCCAGCAACTTTTTCGCAAATTTCTCTGAGGCAAGTTTGGTAATAAGAGATATGAAGGGGACGCGGCTCACTTAAACGTCCCTGCTTGATTTGCTTCGTCGCAAGGGAAAGAACAGAAAGCACTTGAACCATTATCTTGATGGCGATCTCGGACATTGAAGGGGAGAAAGTGATCTCGTTATAAATACGAAGACGGTCGAGGAAGCTTCCAATGCATTCAAAGAGGTCAACGAGCGCATCGTAACTTGCATTGACTCCGATAGCGGTCTGAAAAAATACTGAGATGTTACGAGGGCGGGCGCAGCTGAAGGTAAGGGAGATGCGTACTGTGAGGAGAACATCGACTCCTACTAGGATAGCTCCTGTAGGTTGAAATGGCACCTAGAGGTTGGGAGCGTGTAAATACGATCAGATAAAGTGAGGTATGACTCGGGGCTGACCAGGGTGGGCGCAAGAATGGCAGAAACGGTGTGAAGGACTTGTACTACTGGCTTAAGACAGTTGATCAATTTGCGATTTCCTTCACGATAGGCTTGAAACTGCTTTGCTTTTTCTTGAAGGAGATCGAGGATGGCACTGGCCGAGTGGCAGTCCTGAAGGGCTTGAGCGAAGGGACATGTGGAAAGGTCTATTCCAGTTTGTTTGGTATAGTCAGACAAGGCTGCATCGAAAATGGCTCGAAAAGCATATAAAGAGGTTGAAGCCATGGGAGGAGGGGATGATGGCTGGTCCATGGTTGACCCGATGGGAGGCGTTCCTGCCTCCGGCGACGGGCACGTTAGGCCGGTTAGGCCGAGAACGTGAGAAGATAAACCGGTCACGAGGCATTTTGTGCGGCTGTGCGTGTGGCGGTGTGAGTGTGAAGCCTGAGGGTACCACTGCTCAGAGCATAGGAATTCTTTCACATCTCATCTCCATATCTCTGGAACGACTTACTTTTCCAAGTAGAACAAAAATGCAGGGAGTCGCCACAATGGGTACATTAGACACGTTTCCCGACCTCACCTCGGGTAAAGCGTGCTATTAGACCTCGACGCTGCTACCTCGACAGGCGCGCGTTGCAGGCGCAGGATTCCTATTGTTTCAATTTAGCCCCTTTTGGGGAGAAGGGAATAGCCTCACTGTGCACGGCTGTCCAGGATATACAGACACGCGGCAGGCCTCGGGAATAGTGTGCCTTATTCTTCATAGCAGGGCTATATCATCCTTCTCACCCTCATATCACAGCAAATCCTTTTATTCACCCCAACTCCGGATATCTTTCTCCATGCACGCTAAACAATCTGTCGCGCGGCCAGGAAATGCTCCTCCATATCCACCATCCAGGAACAACAGCAGATCGATGGATCCGGAATCTCATCCTGAGACGACATTGCAAGAGCGGCCATCTTATGCAACAATCGATAGGAAGGCACCTTTCGATGACCCGCCGACCGACGCCGCAGGAAGTGCCCCGGCGGGAGCTTCGAGCCAACGGTTGCGGACCAGGGACCCTCATTTCGAGGACCATCGAACACCCACCGTTCCAATGCCAGCCTCAAGTAGTCATCAAACGACAGCGAATCGCAAAGATTTCGGTGGGCCCGAGGTTGAGCTCGGCATACGGCCTCGAGGCAGCCAGGTACGCACCACGTTGGCTAGTAGCGCGTGCACAGGTGACCCTCACCGCCAACCCTTCGCTGCAGCCTCCTGTTGGCGCCGGCAACTCTCAAAGTGTGGCTGTACAGCCCACCAACCCATCCGATATATCGACTTCGAAAGAAGCTCCAAGCCGAGTCGGTCGGCACGAGGCTGTAGGAGCGAGTTCTAGCCCCATTTCATCGACTACGCGACCGAGTCCTGCGACGATCCCTCCCCCATCTCAGAACGTACCGTCTACGCGGATATCACAGGAGACTCGCGGCGATATTTCCTTTGGCCTGCCGAGAATGGAAGCGCCCAGGAAGAGTGATCGGTTTTCCCCTCCCCAGACAGACTCGCATCGTGACAGAAATGAGAATAGATCCCGCGCGCTGCAAGCCGATCGCCCTCCTTCCGTTCAGTCGTCTGCCCAGTCCTTCAATTATCCTCCCCATCTTTGAACCGACCGAACCCCCCAACGAATCATTCCTCGTCTCCTTCAACACCGGCATTAACTACCACGGCGTCCAGTCGGGTCCAGGCATCGGTCCGATATGGGGCAGCACCACCCGAATTACCGCGCCCTAATGATGAACGCAGTGCAAAGGGTTACGCCGAAGAGGCACGCTACGCAAACCCCTCAGCTACATCGCACAAGCAGCAGTCACCACTGGTGCCGACCGTTCCCCCAGTAGGGCATCCCCCCAGCCTCAGCCAGCATCTGAGCCGCGCCGCTTTGTCAAGGACGATTCCCGCATTGAAGGAATCGAGGGAATCGATCGTGAAGCTAAGCGACCAACAGATGAACTGACTTCGGACAAGGTGCGAAAGCGGGGACCAGTGTCCGATGAACGCGCGACCCATCGAGATGATTCTATTACACATTCAGGCAGCGTCCATCGCCGTAAGGCCGAGCCAAACCCTACCAGTAGTCATGCTCCGATACTGGACGGTACCCGAATGCTCCCCCTGGAAGCTCCGTGGAACGGGCATCCTCCTCCAGTGCCACTGGCGCGCACGATTCCAACGCACTACATGACCCTCGAAGACAAGTCGGGCAGTCTACGGCCTTGCACCGCCCTTGGGTGGACCGCAAGCCTTCATCGCACCGCCTCCTCCTGTGTTGTTATCACTAATGAGCGAACCCAAAAATGTTATTAGGTGCCTTCGAATGAAGGTCCAATCGCCCCCGGTACGGCACCGACACAAGAAACAAGGAGTCCACACGGCCCCAGTGCACCGCCTCTATCCTATCTGGGGCCATCCAATGATTTTGCATCCAGAGCTTTTCGAGAGGCACAATTTGAGAGCAAGGCGGGTTCTGTGGTCCCCTCGCCGTTGACCCCCCAATCCGATCATCCACTTGCCTCTCCCTGGAACCATACTCCGTCATATCATGCGGTACCCTCCTCTAGCCGGTATGACCCACTGACAACAACGCAACCTGTAGGTGAAGTCAAACAATCACACTCGTCGCGGCAGAAGAATACTTCGCGAGATTCCCGGATGTCCCCGTTGTACTCTCACTCTTTACATGGGAACAAACTCAACAGACTAGAAACCCCTGTGAAAGAAATAGTCAGGACTCAGCCAAGTCCCATGGAGACTTCTCATCCTCTGGACAACAACGTTCGACAATCTGCTCACTCCATCATCGCACGGCAGCCTTCACTACAGCCTATCGGTAGGCCGAGTGGAAGTAGGCTGCCGGAACAACATAAAGCCGCGCCATCAACAACACCATGGGCGACCAGACCAACGGACTTTCGCAGAGGCGACTCACGAGAACCTGAGTTTACAGCACTAGAAGGCCTTGCATTCTCACCACCGAAGTCACCATTTAGTGGACGGCCGAGACCCCCACAAGCACCAGGCGAAATTGTACCGCCACCGCGACTGGCAGCTGTACCTCCCATCGCTCAGCCTTCAGTCCCACCTGGAGGAGTTGTGCCGGGATCAACCCAAGAGAGATTCTCATATCTAGCAATCAATAAATTCTCGAGTGAGTTGCACCTGCCTCATTGGAGCGTCATCATGTGCAAGCTGTTGATTCTCAATAAGGTGCTGGGCCTCATTCACCTTTTGGTCAATTAGATGATGAAAACGATGGAAGTAGACAGGGGAGATCAGTGGGTGGCGCACCCCACTGGAAGGGGCAAGATGGCGGGCTGAGTGAAAGTGGGCTGCCGGAACCACATAGAGCTGCGCCACCAAGAGCACCACCTGCGATCAGAGCATTTGACTCGCACGGAGGCGAGCAAGAAAGTGTTAGACCAGGTCCACCCGGAGTTGGACCGCAGGATCACAAAAAGGATGTAGAGGTTCGCGAAAATAGTGTGCTCCTGCACACGAAGGGAACAGCGCGCGCAGATGCGACTTGCTGGAGCCTTTTCAGGTCCCTTTTCAGTCGCAGCAGTCGAAAGTCCTCCCCCGACTAGAGTGGGAGGCCGCGATGGTCTCTGACTCTCGTACAGGTATTGCGTCATTCATTTGATCCTGGCTCTTTTACCTGGTTTCCTCTTGTCGTGTGCCTCCAGGGGACAGTACCAGTGGCTGAAGCGTGTTTCAGTCACGGATGCGATGCAAGTAGTCATTCGAGAGATTTTCGACAGGGGCGTCAGTAATTGGTGTTCTTGAAGACACGTGTAAACAAATGCTGCTTTCATCATGGAAGTGATGGCGTCCACTTTCGTCCCGATTCGAATGACTAAGTAGTACGGTTCGATGGCAAGTTAGAATAGGATGTCGATTAATCAGGCTAGTTCAGTAATGCAATATTTCGTCATTACGCGTCCGTCGCGTCCAAAAGACGCATAGTTCCCAGAACGCTCGGAAAAGTTGACGAGGAATAAACAAAACAAGACTTAGGAAGAGAAAGATACACGCGACCCCGGTGACGACAACCCAAGACAACCGGCCACATGGCCACTCCAGACTCCTCAAAATCCTTATTTCGGAATCAGCACACTGGCACCTCATTTGGACCCTGAGTACTAATCTTCCTACAGTCTCTGACAGAAGCCAAGTGCCAAAAACGGTGTTCAACAGGATGGATACGGAGAAACCATGCACAGCGTCATTACCAGGCATACCAGGCGACCGTTCCCTCTGCAGCGCGAAAAGTCTCACTGGTCAACTCAGTGCATCATCTCGTTCCCACTGTCCCAGCCGCCTTCATGCCGAAACAATATGGCTTGAGCCGTACGACGTGCGCAAGTCTTCCCGCCTTTGAACGAGAGAATAGTAGGACGACACCTCAGCGCCTCAGCACTCGCGAGAGAACCACATGAATAAGAAGGCCGAGGCGAGCATGGCATTAGGGTTCTGTCCCCAGCGCTAGCTAGCTATGTAGTTTCCTAGCGGGTTCGGAACAGAACTTGCCCTGCCCCCGGCATCTTTCCGCAGTGTCAAAAGGAAAGCGAGGCACCCCACGTTCTAGTGTGCTCGGCGAGAGCACGGCAAGTTCCAAAAATACTAATCCACCATAATTTTTGGCGTTTGCGCGCGTGCGACGCTAGCGATCGACCCAACTTATCTTTGCACGAGTACACGACATTGCCGGGGCCAGCCCAACGCATTCATTCAGCTGAATGGCCTGACAATTTAGGAGAACGATAAATTGACAAAGGCTATTAAACGACCAAAGAATGGTGAGAGGCGCGCGTTGGTCGACGCTCTAGTTTCCACAAGGAGCAATTTACGAGATCGACCGATGAACGAAAAAGAGAAAAAAAAACAGGAACAAGGACAGCAATTCAACAAGTCTCCAGGTTGAACGGCAAACTCAAACGCAGCGCGGGCAGCTAGCTAACCCACACTTGAGACCGCGTTGAAACCGATCGGCCGCCATCTAGCCCCAGGGTGATGGCGTCAGCCAAACCTACTTCATAATGGGGCAACGCAACTTGGACTTGGAGGATCCCAGCACGGACGCAGCAAATAAAGTGAGTGGTGATGTGTGATAGATTGCTGCTATGGCGAAAATATGCAGGGTGGGTAGGAGCAAATAACAAAGGGTAGAAGCGACATTAACCCATGGATGATGAGAGATATACGACAAACTTTTCTATGGTTCAATTCCTAATTTTTTCGCGCAGCAAAACATCAATTTGCGCGCCGGCGCCTTCCCCCCCTCACCTCTACTCTTAATCTTAGCCAGAATCTCCGAATCCTTGAAGAGGAAGTATTCCTGCACAAGTCAAGAAGAAAAGAAAAAAAAAACATCTGTCAGTCCTTTCCCCCCCTACCCACAAAAAAAGTGACAAAAAAGTTTGTCAACCGCACCTCTTCGCCCACTTTAATGGCGTTCCCGCCCCAGCCGGGCAACAGCACCCGATCTCCCGTCTTGACGGTCGTCGGCACAATTCGACCCTCTTTATCGGGCGCGCCGGGCCCGACGGCGATCACGGTGGCTTCAGGGAGTGGGTTGGACGTCGCCGAGGTTGGGAGGAAGATTCCCGTGGCTGTTTTCTGCGGTTCCACCCCACCGACACCCACCATCGTCACCATCAGTATTCATCGTCAGAGAGCGCAACGTTGAGAAAGGGAGTGGGACTGGGGAAACGTACGGTTTCGTGTTTGAAGCGTTGGACGAGGACGCGGTCAAGAAGGGGGACGAGAGACTTGATGGACTTGAAGGTAGCCTGGGCAGCCTAGGGTAGGATTAGCAACCTGATGTGAAGGAGAGTGGTAGTACTGGGCGCATTACCATGAGTACAGGAAAGAGAGGAAAGCAGAACAGAAATTAAGGATGAGCAAATGTGCAGCCACGTAAGACTTGACTTTTTTTTTGCAATACACTATTATTTGTCCTGAGCAAACAAGAGCTCACGTGGTCGTCACCAACTAAGTTACAGGGCTGCGCTGCACGCATACATAGGTAGGCTCTCTGACTAGATCTGACTAGCTGACTAGTTGTACAGAGTACAGAAACAGGAACAGGAAGACAGAGGGACAGCAACAAGGACAGCTACCAACGAAAAACGCCACATCATTAAACATCAACCGTGTGTGAATCGTCGTCATCGTGTAAAAAATCGAAAGCTGAAAGTCACAATACAACGGGAAAACCGAAGCTGCGGAGAGGTAGATTAGTGGGCGCAAGTGTAATTGACGACGAAAATCTTGAATCTTATACGTAACGTAGCAAAAAAGCGTAGGTAAGGAAAAAGATGTCACATCACGATCGAAGGAACTATTGTCCGGAGTAAGCCCTTCATCAAGAAACGAGGAACAAGAACAAGTTCAAGGGAAAGGAAGCGGCAGTGAGGTGAGCCGTTCATATATATCCGGTGTCTCGGCCATGCCCCGTCCGGCTCGCAATTTCTTATCATATCTCTCACTCACCGGTAGTCAGGTTAATCCTGCAACCCAACGAGGCCCGCACGCCCACTCGGGAAGCTCATTCGCCTAGCACGTTCTGATATACCAAGACTTCGCTGCTGCATCTCATGCTCGCTCATTACGCCAGGAAACCCCTCGCGGCCGCTAGACAGCATGCTGGCCGTTGCAGGCCGCTTGGCATACTCTGGACCGAGCGTTTGCGATGGTAATCGCTTGAACGCCGGTCGCGAAGCGTCATCAATCCCAAGCGACCCTCCACCGCTGAGACCAGGCACTGGAGAGGCACGGTTGCTACTCGACCGGTCGTCAGTAAACACGCTCATGCTCCTGTCGCTACCACTACCGCTGCCGCTTCCTGCAGGACTCGCCCTATTACCTTTACCGCCGGCCGCCCCAGGCTGGGGTGCGGTGGCAGAGGTGGCAGAGGGTGGTGGCGGTTGTGGGAGAGGTCCCGTCGACGTAGTATTGCCACGGCGCCGTGGCGCGAGGTGAAGTGTGAGAGGAGCTCGGCGTGCGAGTACCGCTTGCTCGTAGCTACGCAGATCATCGGTGTGATGATGCGGGCGCGAGTACGCATTTCCGTATTGCGCGTTGTTGGCCCCGTTTGTCGGTTGCTGTTGCTGGCTACCGTTCGCACCCCGCATAGGGTCTCCCCCGCCGGCAGTAGCAGCGGAAGGTGTCTTGACACTCGGCAAGCTTGCAACGCGCGACAACCCGCGCTCACGTTTGGGGCTCCCGGCAGGGTGGTGCTCATGTGCAAGAGGCTGCCCAGAGAATGGAGTCTTCATGTATTGCTTCCATATCTCCTTGAGATCCTTCAGGCTTGCCGGCGTCCCAGCTGCTGGCCCTGAGGATTGGTCCTGTTGGTGCTGCGTGCCCTTCTTACCATTGGCCGAGGGGGCATCGCAGGGATTCGCACGAGGGGTTGGGCCATCTCCCCAGGACGGGTTATGAGACGAACCGCTGCCGTGTGCAATAGCATTGTCAAAGAAGGGCCCGGCCTGGCCAAGGCCAGCTAGAACCTCAGTGTCATCGAGGGACATGAGCCCGAAAGCGGAAGAAAAGCCTTCACGATCCTGGGCGACGCCGTCGGACGTCGCAGGGCGAGCGTATGACTGTTGTGTATAATCCGCAGTCAACGGCAAGTGTACACTCGATGAAGTGGCAGAGGACGGTTGACTCCGACTTGCCGTGCTACCCGTGTCGCTAGTGCTTGATTCGCAGCGTTGGTGACTTTGGGTGTCAAGCTGGAACGTCAGCGAGTGAGGGTTATACCCGTTTGTCGAATAACCTGGGACGTTACTCGAGTACGACTCGGACTTGGGAGGTTGTCAGTCAATCGACAAGCAGGGAGCCCAAAGAGTGATAAGCCCACCTTATTGTCGACATGGTAGCCATAGTCGGCACCGTTCGGTGATGGTGGTAGGGGATAGTCTGGCGGTTCATTACGCATGTGGTAAGACTGCATGTAGCGTGCAACGGTACTTGGGTCATGGGGGACCTGAGAATCCTGGTAGATGGCAGGGAGAGGCTGGGCACGTTCTGGCGGAATTACGCCCGTGCGGGTGAGTAAGTCAGCCTGGTCGCGATAGCGGGCAGCATAGTCGAAGCTGTTATCATATGGCGCAGAGGACTGCAGGGGCGGAGGGAAAGTGAATTGATGATGGCCCGCATAAAGGTTAGCGGCGGAAGATGCTGATTGGGAGATAGCGGAGGGATGGAGACCAGGGCCATTGTGGGCGAGGAAGAAAGGGTCCGGGAGACGATATGGGTTTGGGCCCGAAGGGAGAGCGCCAAGAGAAGATGGGTGTGCGGGGTTTGAAGAGTCAATGGGGGGACGGGCTGGATGGCCCGGGCCAAGGGGCGCAGTCTGTCGATGAAATTTGACATAGGTGCATCTCGTTTTTCTGTGCACACACTTGGCTGGAAATAAGACGAGGCGAGGATGAGCATGGATGCGCGTGGATGAGGGAGAGGGGAGAAAATTCGGGGTACTGACAACAAGGATTGGCGCCATCACATGGTAAAGTGGACTGGACGCATTGGTCACAGGCCTGCTTCGAGGTCGTCGCTCTGCTGGCGGACGCAGTGCCTTTGCGACGAGAAGGAGCCGAGGAAACGAGAGGCTTTTCGTTTGGATGGCATTTGTTGACGTGTCTCGAGAGGAGGTCACTGAGTGAAGGGCAAAGTGAGTGGGGTGGGACGGGATGAAGTGGGTGAGGGAGCGGACCTTCGGGCGAATTGGTCTCCACAATGCTGACACTTGTATGGGCGATCGCCGGTATCTGGAGCGAATAAGAGGATTAAGCTTACCGACCAGGGGAGAGTGGAGGAGAACTGTGGGACTCGGGGAGCGGGGAGGGGACGCTTACGGGAGCGCATATGTCTGGCCACATGTTGAGGACGAGTGAAGGTGGCCTGGCATACGGGACACTTGTGATCACCAGCCATTTGTCGGTCGTCTGAGCGTTTGCAGTCGCGGTTGCGGTTGGAAGTGAAAAAAAAAAGTGCAAAAAAGAAAGGTAATTGGACGATTTGACCGGCTTATTGAGTCGCGCTGCGGTCGGCTCAGCTCAGCTCAGCTCAGGCTCGCCTCGCCAGCCCCAGACATCTGCCCGTGGGAATACTGACGTCACACGCTGCATCACTAGCATCACTCTCCACTCCTCATTGACATAAACAAATTCCCTTATCCTCTCGGTCCTGGTCCCGGCTCATGGTCGGACCCGTCCTGGCCCTTTCCTGCTTTCAGTTGCCCGTGTCCGACCGAATCCTCTCCCCACGCGCGCCAACACTACACGTCATGGCCCTCGAGATCGTGGCGGAGATCAGTCCACTACAAATGACGTCAGTTGTCATTTCCCGTCCCGGATTGCCGACCCGACCCATCCACCTCCTCGGCTTTGGCTCACCTCGGTGCGTCCACTGGGGTGAAGACCTCTGCGTTTTGCCTGCCGCAAACAAAGTAAAAGTGAAAAGAGTGGAAAAAAAAGGGTAATGTCAGTTGGGCGGTGCAACCGATCAGCAGTGACAGAGGACGAATGGACGGGGCATCGATCGAGAAAAGAACCAACCCCCGTCGCACCCCCATCAACTTCTGCTCCACAACACGAGGCAGATGACACTTCCCGAAATGGGATAGTCCCCTCAAACATTCCATCATCCCCAAGTGAAGTGGATCGTCCGAGAGCAAGCAAGAATCCGTCGGTACTCACGGTGTCGTGTTATCCACCCCGATATACTTCATGTCCACCGGAACGTAGTGTTTGTTCGGCAACACGTATTGCACGCTCTCCACACCCGCGTTCTCAGCAAGCACGCGCTGTGCCATCTTGTATAGCGTCGCCTGGAGATGGCGCATAATCAGCGTCATGTCATGATCCAAGTTAACGTCATCAGCCACGACAACCACACCCTCGTTGCCACGCACAATACGCACCTGCACGCTCGCGCTCTCGTCACGCGCAAAAACGTCCATCGTGGTCTCACGCGCCCGAACCCCCACTTTGGCATCCTCCCACGCATGCACCTCCCCGGCCCCGGTTCTGTCAAAGTTTTGCTCCCCAAATATCAGGCGCTTCTCGTCCCTCGGTAGCTCCAACGCCACCTCCCCGTATGAGTACCTTAAATCCACCGACGTGCTGAAGATCCGGTCCTCCACCTCGGCAAGCGTCGTGTACTCGTCTCGCACAAAGTTCTCAAATGCCGATCCAGTCGATTTCAGCACTTGCGTGACCACCGACATGTCAAGAACAGCCCCCGGACGCTTAAGGGATGTCAACGCACCGAGGAGGTCCCGCAATCCGCCAGCCACCCGCGCCACCGCCCCGTCCCCGTCCCCACCACTCTTGCGCGCTACTTCGACTTCGACGAACCGCTTCTCCGCTCCGTCACGCCAAAACGCGTGCTTTTGTCCTGTTCCCTCCCCGGAACCGGCACCGATTCGCGCCCAGCGCAGCTGCTCCACGGTCACAAATGCCGCACTGGTGTGTGCGTAGCGCCCGAGTAGGTGCGCCCCAAGGTGCAACGCGAATCGTGCCGGGTCCAACACGTGCGGAGATACCTTGGCCAAATCTGCCACAATCGGGGAACCCGCATCAACTCTTATTCATGTTGTGGGATTTGGGGGGAAAAAAAAAGGGGGGGGGGAGAATGGCGCGTACAGTTTGTGATGTTCTTCACTATGTTTGGCGGAGGCGTCAGTCATTCGTAGATAGCTCTATATCGAGCAGAGAAATTGACGTGAGAATACGCACTCGAGTCTGTGGCGACAACGACGGTATTGTCCGCTTGCGTGTAGCTTCGATGCCAAGAAGATTTAGTGCATGACTCTCGTTGCGAGCAGAACGGACGGGTAGATTTGTGGACGCACCTGGTCTCAATCGCACCTTCAATCAGCACAGTGACATTGTACTCTACCACGTTGTGCACCTCGCTCGCCGGATCTCGCACCACACGAAAAACTCGCACCTTGTCTTTACCGTACCGCGCCGTCGCGAGCACACCAGGTTCGGTTGCCAGACTCATAGTCGCTTTACCTGAAGGCAAATGATTATCTATGGAGACAGAGAGCGTGCTCGAGGGTGGTAGCGGTGTTCCGTCGGCTATTTTCTCCATCCCTTCTGTTTCCATTCCATCCGCGGTGAGCGGGGATGCGGGGATAGACGGATTGGGAAACACGGCCGGCCCGGGAAGCCGTGCTCCGTTCCCAGCCGACCGGAAAATTCGTTCGCGTTTCCGCCTCGTCAGCAACAACGCACACGCACAACCTAGCAGCGACGACGAACGGCAGTGACCGACCCGACCCATCACTCCAGTCACTCTCTTCCTCAACTAACAAAAAGGACCTCATCCTCCCTCACCACTAAAAAAGCAAAAAAACCAGACATGTACTCCGCGACATTGCGAGGTCTGTTGCGCACCACCGTGCCGCGCCGCTTCGCCTCCACCTCGTCCTCGTCAACAGAGAGCGCCGCACAGGGAAAGGCCCAGGACGCGCTCGGCGCCGCCTCGGCCGCAGCCGTGCGCGCAGGTGCATACGCGCGCAGCGCACTGGGTCCCTTCGGCGCGCGCCTCTCGGGGCTCCTCGGCTGTCAGTGTCCATCTCTCTCTCTCCGTCTCTCCTTCCTTCTTTCCTTCCTTCCCATCCAACTGACGTTTTTTTTCTGGTGCGGATGCGAATGTGGACGTTGCAGCGTACCAGCAGCCGGTAAAGTACAACCTGGCCGTGGCGCGCGAGGTGCTCAAGCACGTCTACACGGCGGAGCGCCTGCAGCCGCCGACGTCGCTCGGCGCCGTGTTCGGGACGTATTCGACGCTGTGGGCGCGCGCGCGCTCGCTCGGGTATTGGCGCGAGGTCGTGCGGAGCGGGGAGTATGCTCGCCTCGGCGTGTACGCCCTCGAGGCGTACGGCATTTTCAATGTGCGCCCTCCTTTTTTTTCTCCCCCCCTTCCCATTTCCCTCTGCCCCTGTCTCTTGGTGCCGAAGTGGCTGAACGCGCATTGGCAGATCGGAGAGATTTTGGGCCGGAGGTCACTTGTGGGGTATAACATCCAGTAGAGCCAGCCAGACGACGAACAGACGTGCGGTCGGACCTGGGCGCCTGGGCCCCGGCCCCTGCTGAGCTGTTGCAAGTCACTGCTACGCATTTGTCTCGTCAAGTTCAATACAGTAATAGATTCGATTTGCATGTGTCTTGCTTGTTCGAACTCCTCGGCATGATGCGAAGTACGCTCTTTAGATGAACGGATAATAACCGCGTGGTTTCTTAGGTCTTCCGATAATCAGAGACTCGTCTCGGATTCAACGCCGGTCAAGCAAGCAAACTAATAACAGTTACTATTAGGAGGCAAATCATAGGCCCACTTTCTGTCATCCGGCAAAGCCGATAATGGTCCGCGAAGTCAGCCGCTCCACAAAGGCGTTGCACGGGGTTGTGTGACCGTACCTTTCGTTCTTATTTTTCCTGCCACTCTGTTTCTTGGCTCTACCGGATGGGCACTGTTTCTTGCTAACACGGAGGGTCGTGGGAGAGGACCAGATGCTGAACCCAGCCACGAGTGGGGAGGTGTTTATGCACGTTTACGGTTCTCTGAGACGACAAAGAATGGCAGCTGGCCATCCTATACTCTCTTCTCTGATTACCCTACCAATTCAAGGGTTCGCTCGCCTGCACTACAGGCATCAATATATATGTACGTTGCTTTGAGGCAACCGAGTGGTTTCCCTGTTGCTACTTTCTCGTTCCACCTTTTCTGCTCTTCTATAAGGCACCTCGTATCTCGGTACCTAATACCACAAGTGGAGATATGTCCTCCAGCAGTTGGAGACCAAGAAGAGAGGCCAGGCGCTCCAACCACATAGAGAAAATGGAATCTCGTGGCCATAATTTCTGTTTAACATCCATCCGCGGGTTCTTCGATTCGTGCATGATTCGATCTCAAGCTGTGCTCTACTGGCGCTCTCAATGTCAGGTAACCGGACAGCGGATCGGCGTACATACTCCCACGGAATACCAGAAATTTCCAGCTCTGGAGACGAACAAATCACCTTTACTCTCATTTTCTAAAGAGAGAGCACTCGGAGTTTGCCTTCGGGCAGGCTCTGGGTAGCGCAGTGCTGTTAAATGGAATCACTTGCCTATTGGGTAAACTCGGTGGTATACAAAGGCAGTTTCAACACTCCACTACACCACATTCGTTGCCCGACGCCTCGCAAATAGGGTGCATTTTATTTGAGCACAATTTTTTCCATGATATTTTTATCACGTGACATACGGAAGTCAGTGGCACGTGGAAGAATGACCGCGTCAGTTAACGTTTCATTCGAAGAGCCTGAGGAAGCGGTGAACTGGAACGCAGAGTCGCTTGGCTCTGTGGCTTTCATCGTCCTCCCACTTTCTAGCTCTTTTCAACCACTGTAACAGTGTGAGTTCGAGTTCCAGGACGCCCTAGCCATGAACTATATTGAATCATCATTTCCAACCCCTAGGCCCGTTGTACTCAACCTGCAGCATGTTCGTTACCGAGCCTACCCCCCTTCCGAAGTCCGACTCTCCTCAAGTGCAACGTATCGCCGACGAGAGTCCCAATTACCTCAGTGCATACAATGTTTGCCTTCAATACGAAGAGGACCTCGCTGAGTTCGAGAACAAGCTGCGCTATGTGAGGATTCTCGGCTTCTTGTTGCTCTACGCACCCAATCGGAGTATCCGCTCCGAAGTCTCCAAGTGCATACACTCGTGCAAGGACAGCAGCGAGCTCACCGACGCTGGTGCATTCTTCGAACTTTATTTCATTTTACCTTGTGAATTCTCCGTTTGCCTCGTTTACTCCCTGCGTGCCAATCCATCTTCTGTCTTGCCCAGTCAAGAAGTTCAAAGGCCGAACGCCGAAACCCAGCGAACATTCCTCAAGGCCCTCCTTTGAGGCTGACAAGAACAAGATGAAGATTGACATCACTGAGGCCCCCAAGGATCACCAGGGTGCCAAACATCGCGTCAGTAAATGATTGCAACCTAATTCCTCGTCTCTGTTTCTCACTGCTCGCACTGCACAGGCTCTCATTCGAGATAATTGGAGATGTGTCGTAACAGGTATAATTGACCTTAGAGCCCCCAAGGATATGATTAGGAAACTTGATCCATCGACCGTGGGAAACTATACAGGCTGCGCTCATATTATTCCGGAGGTTACATACTTCGGTTTGGACAAATCCGAAGAGAATCCCAAGGTGCGTGGCTACAGGTGCTCGCATCTTGGCAAGCAACTCACGTCCAAATGCCTAGCTTGACTATTCCGCCTCCATACTGGCTGTCCTCGAGCGGTTCCGTTATGACATAAAAATGTTCCGCGGGGAGAACGTTCATTCCCTGATCAATGTCATGTCCATTGATAAGAATGTGCGCGAGGCATTTGATCAGTTGGAATTCTATTTTGAAGCCACAGTGAGCTCTGATATCGCTGTGTATCCCTTGGACCACAACACTCATCGTGTCGCCACAGTCTGAGGCGAATTGTTATGAAGCCAAGTGGTTCGGTTTTAAACCGCACGGGGACCTACCCCAATTCGTCACATTCTCAACTACAGATCCCGTTAATCTTCCGGTTCCTGCACCCGAGCTGCTTACATTGCATGCTACTTGCTGCAAGGTCGCTCAACTCTCGGGTGCTTCTCAGCACATAGACAAGATTTATCGCGATGTGGATATGATGGGTGTCTTGGAGGCTGACGGCTCTTCAGGTGACATGCTCAACTATCTGCTGTCGTCCCTATCGAATGCCACTGTCAGCGTTCAGAGCTGATAAATGCGTCTTCACTGCCGTTTCGGGCCTTTAGACAACATGCCAGACGTTTACTCAGGCTCTCGCCATCTTTTTGGTAACTGGCTCCAAATGTAATCAGTTCAGTGCGGAGTGAATTTGAATCACGAAACCACCATAAAATCGTTAGTCCGTACGACATTCTTTCGTCGCCGACTGCACGCTAGCGTTATTACTCGTTTCAATACTATACCATCCAAAGTATACCACCATTCACCTGACACCCGGTACTACCCCTTTCACTTCCGCATGGGGATGAAAGAAGGTGAAGGCAAACCTTCCAACCCTCTCGCCGACGGAGGGCCCAAAAGATTTCACCGCGGTTTTTTCTGCGTAGTGCGAATGTCGTACGCAGCCACCTTCGCCCGGAATAGGGCTGTTCCGTCCTAGCTTGGCCCGAAAGCCACAGCTTTGGCTTGGCTTGCTTGATTCATGGGCCGAGCCAAAAGCCGTCAGCGAGGACTTCGCCTTGGCCTGGCCCAGCTTGGGCCATGGCATATGCAAAAATGTTTATCTAAGTCCAGCATGTACCTGTTAAGTAGGGCTGCGCACCGTGACCGTACCTCACGGATGATACGGGCGGGTCCGTCGTACGGCTGCTGTACCCGTGCCGTTGCTGCTCAGCAATCAATCACAGTGCGGATACGAACACCCGGAGAGGACATGTCCGCACATCACTGCATTGGCGTCCCCGTAGCGAAACGGGCACCCTAGGCCGGGTTGCAAAGTCGTCGACTCAGCAAGGCACAGACGTCAACATGCGGAACGACGACCAGGTGATACCACTGGGAATGGTATCGAGCAGTGGGGACTTAAATTACTTAAGGGTCGCACATTTCGTGGTCGAAAGTGGTGCAGAAATGAGTGCGATCGACCGGATCGACACAGCAATATTCCTCTGCGCCGCGGCGGTCCACGAACTTGAACGCTCATTTCTTGGCCGCCTTTCTTCGCCGTGTCCCTTGTAAATATCACCATCTTTGGTCCAATCATCCAACGCACTATTTCACATTCTCTTTATCAACTCTGAACGGAACAGACACACAGACTACAGATATGTGCCCTCGCCGTTGAAAACTGGGGAAGAGATGGGCTTCAAGTCGTGTTGTCGTTTAGGCTAGGAGTGCGTAAGACAAAAAAACAGCAAGATCAGTTTAGACATCATATCAGAGTCGCATCACGGTGCTGACGAACCTGGCGTTATCCCCCGCGTGCGCCATGCTCTCGGAGCAAGTCCGCAATCTTTCGGTATCCCCAGCCTAGAGACAGTTCGTAAGGAGTTTGGCCGTCCTCATTTGTCACATGTACGTCCGCGCCACGTTCAAGTAGCAGTTGCACCATCTCCAGGTGACCACTCCCTGCTGAGAGGTGAATGGGTGTCCAGTTATCATTCTTTCTTGCGTTTATGTTTGCGCCATGCTCGATAAGCACCCGCGAGACTTTGAGGTGTCCGTACCGTGATGCGGCGTGCAGTGGGGTCCATCCATCCCGATCACGTGAGTCCACTTCCGCCCCTTGTTTAATTAGCAACCGTACAACGTCGAGTTGTCCTTCTGTCGCGGCGAGATCCAGTGGGGTCTCGCCGTCCTCATTTTTGAGGTTGATATCTACGCCCTGTTCGAGCAAGGATTTCACGACGTCAATTCTCCCTTCCTCGCATGCAGTATGTATCGAAGCATCGGTGCCGTGCTGAGTGGTGTCCAGTGTAGTCGATCGTACTTTCTTTCGAACAGTTGCGTCCGCCTTGTACTCTGCCAGAAACCGTGCAACCTCGGCTTTGTCATGTTTCGACGCCAATTCTATTGCAGTCATGCTCGCCTTGTTTGGCACATCGAGATCAGCGCCCCGCCTGAGCAACAACTTGACAACTCCAAGGTGCCCGCTTAGCGATGCTGAGTGTAATGGAGTGTGGCCCTGGCTGTCTGTGACATCTACATTCGCTTCGTGATCGATCAAGAGGCGAACAATCTCGACCATCCCGTTGCCTGCGGCTTGGTCAAGTGGAGTTTTTTGATTGTCATTCAAAAACTCGACAGTCGCGCCATGCTGGATTAACAAACGGGTAATCTCGAGGTGACCATTGGCCGAGGATAGATGTAATGGCGTCCAAAGGTCACCCGTCTGGACGTTCACATCAACTCCAGAATCCAGCAACAGTTGCACCATATCAAGATGTCCGTGGCGTGACGCGATGTGCAACAGAGCCCAGCTTTGATTGTCCCGCGTATTTATGTCAGCACCTCGCTCGATGAGGAAGCGCGACACCTCGACTTTCCCCTCGCCCGAGGCCGAGGCTAATGGGGTCGCTCCGGTGCCATCCCGAACATCGACGTCCATGCCAGAGTCGATCAAAAGTTGCACGACGTCGAGATGCCCATTCCGGGATGCGATGTGCAATGGATTCGGGCTTCTGTTGTTCTTGACGTCGATGTCTGCGTCTCGGTCGATCAGGAAGCGTACAATGTCGATCTGCCCACTGCCAGATGCTAGGACTAATGATGACTCATCATTCCCGCTGCGAATGTCGACGTCGACGCCACAATCCAACAGGAACTTGACGACGTGGAGATGCCCAAATTTCGACGCTGTGTGTAATGGAGTGCAGCCTTTGATGTCCCGGGAAGAGATGGCCGCACCATGCTCGACTAAAAGGCGTGCGATGTCGAGGTGTCCGTCCTCTGCTGCCCGGTCTAGCGGCGTCACCTCTTCATCATTCCTGCTGTCAACAGTTGCACCATGCTGGATGAGCAACGCAGCGACATGGAAGTGTCCATTATGGGATGCGAGATGCAGCGGAGTCGAGCGATATGATATGGTAACGTTTACGTCAGCGCCGCGGTCTATTAATAGATGTACGATGTCGACGTGTCCACATCGCGACGCCACATGGAATGGGGTCCAGTCCTTCTTATCCCGGGAATTCATGTCCGAGACATAATCTAGAAGAAAGAGTGCAACATCAAGCCTCCCATTTTCACAGGCCAGGTATAATGGTGTCCTTTGGTCCACATTCCGCGAGTCGCTACTGGCGCCAGATGCAAGTAACAGTTCCACAATGTCACGATGCCCATTTCTCGCTGCAATGTGTAATGGAGTATTGTCTTCCTCGTCGACGATATCCACACTTGTGCCAGATTTGATAAGGAGCTGCGCGACCTCGAGTAATGACTCCCTGATGACCAGATGTCCAGCTTGTGCAACCTTGTGAAGTGGAATTCTGCCAAAGTAATCCTGAGAGTTTGGATTGGCACCATTTTTCAGGAGCAGCAATGCAACTTCCAAATGTCCCCTGACCGAGGCGGCATGCAACGGGGTCGTGTGAGAACCGCCACGGCAATTGACATCCGATGAATGGGAAACGAGTAAGTGCTCTACGAGTCCACCAAAACCGCACAATGATGCATAATACAAAGGCATCCCTTCGGGCTCCGTCGGACGTATCTGCTGCATCGACTCCACCCAATGATGGTCTATATCATGTAGCCAGACCCATGCAGCAAAATGTGGTTTATCCGGATCGAAGAGACCCTCCATGATATCCTGTAGGTGGGATGAAACGTTCCCAAACCGAGCATGATCGACCCAGTACTGAGCGGCATACTGGGCAAGAGGAAAGTGACATATGGTACTTCTGTCGATTTGGTCATCGAGTTGGAGGAGGACACTGAGGCTAGCCTGTGCGAGGATCGTATGTGCAGGTTCGGGAAGAATGTGGTAGTATGAAAGATGTTCTTCTGCTGCCGCGAGTCGCTCCGATGTCAAGAACTCTTTGACAGAAAAATGGGAAAACTGAACGACTTGCAAGCCGCCTTTATTGACGACGGAGATGAGGCTAGAACATGCAGACAGCACCGCATTTCTTGCGTCTGCTGGTCTCCAATTTGGGTTATATGTGGGGGGGCCCGTCACGTCGAATTCAACCGCCAAAATTGAGGCGAGTTCTTCGACCTGAAGAGGACGGATGGATGCCACCAGGCACCGGAATAGACGTTGGGCATATTGTCGTTTCTCTCTATCGATCCCTAATAACGTCTGCTCGTATGTTTCATCCAGGCTCGGTGGCAGGTCGGCCAATATACTCCGAAGACTTGCGGGAAACGCGCGACGCAGCCTGTCAATCTGGCAGACGACCCATCGAAACCTACGTGATTACATGAGCTACCTTGAGCCAGGAAAGCGAGGTATGAAATAACGCACATGCCATCCGCTCTATCAGACAACGCCTCAATGACGAGTCGCTGGTCCTCCTCTCTCCATTTCTGAATATTCCAGTCCGAATGTACAACAGACTTGATATACTCGATTATATCCATTTTCTGTCCGGTCTCATCATGAAGGGAAATTTGGAGAGACGTCAAAGGCTCCAGAACCCGTCGGATGTCCGCCTCCGGACGGCTAGCCACACATAGACGCACATTAGGAAGGTTCAACACAGCAAGTTCTTCAACGAGCTTCAGGACCTGTTCGCGGGCAGATGAAATTCCCGAGACGTTTGGGCATTCGTCGAGAGCGTCAAGATCAGATAAAACCGGCCATGTCTCGGCGAGCTCAGCATCTCCTTCAAACACTTTGTAAGTGCGATACTCGTCGGTCTCCGTGTGCCTTGAGCATTCTTCGAATATAACTGGGAAAGGATCTCATAGCAAGAATCGGATTCGGCAGATAGTTGGGAGAGGAGAGAGGAGAGGAGGCCATATCGGGTCTGCTTCTTCGAATCTCGGAAGTCGAAGTAGTAGTAGGCCATCGTTACCAGTCCAGCTGCACGCATGCCTTCGATGTCCTCGATAATTGCGGAACTGGGTATTATAAGTAACCTCGAACACAGGAATCGATGCACAACGTACAGTAGTGTACTTTTCCCCGAACCAGCTAAAAGATCAACAAGTCATCAGTTCTAGTCGCGCCGCTTACAGTTGGGGAAACATACGTTTTCCATGGATCCACAAGAGCGATCCTTTCGCCTTCCAGTCCGATAGCACCTTGCTCTCGAAGAACCATTTTGCGGTTCCGCTATGGTGTGCTTCCCAGACGAAGTCGTGGTTCGTCGAAGGGTCAGGAGGAGAGAGCCAGTGTTGGACATCCCTCTGCAACAGATTACCTGGAACGAAGCATCGGTCTCGGAGTCGAAAAGATGAAATATGGAAATGACTAACGTTTCATCTTGTTCATGTCGTTTACCATCCGATGAAGGGTAACTACGGCTTCGAGTGAGCACAGGCCATCCCTGCTTCGTACGATGTAACATACTCAAGGTCTTTCGAATGCCGTCGCCCGATGCCTTGCCATCTAATGGGACGAGCGCTTTAAAGATCGCCAACAATCAATCATGTAGGCATTACGCACCTTCCATAACTACTCTCATATTATTCACAAGACCATGGACTACACCCAGGGTCTCTGCGACAGTCATCCGAGCCTCGTCCTGCGTCAATCGATCCAACCTGTGCAGCACGTCCTCAACCTCGCTGTCTCCGAACAGCTTCTTTGCAAATTTCTCTGTAACAATTTGAGTGATGGGAACGTTTACACGATAGCACACTTACTGAATCGTCCCTGCTTGATCTGCCTTGTTGCAAGGGCAAGCACTGAAAGCAATTCGGCCATTATTGTATGATGATCTCGGTCATTATCGGGGTAGGGGGAATCTTCGTATAAATCTCGAGACGTTTGAGAAAATTCCCCAAAGATTCAAAGAGTTCTAGGAGAGCATCGTAGCTCGAAGTGACGCCACTGGCCGCCTAGTATTATAATCCATACGTGACGGGGGTGGTGAAAGGAAGCGCTGGAGGGACATACAGCAAGGAGAACGTCAAAGCCAACGAAGACAGCTTTGGCTGGTGGGAAGGGAGCCTGAAAACGATGAATCAAGACATTTAGAGAGTGAGAAACACGTAAGGAAATGAGGGACGGGTGGCTTACCAGGCTAAGCGCCGAGCCCAGAATGTCAGAGAATCCATGAAGGACCTTCACTGCTGGGCTGAGAGAGTTTATCAGTCTCATATTCCCATCGCGATACTCTTTAAAAGCGGTTTCTCGCTCTCGAAGTAGTTCAAGGATGGAATCGGGAGAGGTGGAAAGTTGGAGCTTCTCGGCGAAGGGATCCTTGGAGAGGTCAATCCCGGTTAGGTTCGCATAGCCACCCAAGGCATTGATGATTAGTTGGAGGTTAGAAGGGGAGTTCGTTGGATGATCAGCAGAAGACATGAAGCCAAGGGACGGAGGACGGATCTTTCAGAGTGGATAGACTATGAGAAGGAGGGGGCAAGGGCTAGGCCGGCTAGGGTTCACATGTTCACACGTTCACGTTCAGGTGACCTGGTCATGAGGGCATGAGCGCTGTCCTGCCTGCCCATGTCCTGAGCGTCTGGTCGGCACTGATCATGATCATGCAATGGTTCCCCATACAGTACGGTGCGCATCCCTGGCGAGCCCCCTAGCCACACCTTCTCTCGGCTTCCCCCCCCCTCCGCCCCGCCCCTCCGCGAATGGGTGGCCCACCGCGCCCCCGCGCCTCTTTTCGCCCCACGGAATTCTCAGCTGCGCACCCCCTCATGCACAGCCATCACCGCGCCACTCTTCGACAGGCTTCACTGCGGGCTTCGTCTCGCGAGTGCCGCTACTCCACAACGCAGTCCGTCCACACCTTGCTACACAATGACGCGCTACCTCCAACTTGAAGCCCTTCGAGTTGCCGACCACCAGGCGCCGTATTCGGGGAGGGAGAGGAACAGCATGTTCGTCGCCTTGCAGCTGTGTCGCACGGATGGCACTATTGCTCCGCCCCGTGCGTGGACGAAGGTTTTTCACGCAGACAACGCGTTCTTCGGCCGACGGTGAGATGCATACGACAGGGATGAACGCGTCTGGTGATCACGGGATGGGCCCCGCTGCCCGGGCGCAGAACCTGAGGCCTGAGTGCTCGCAGGGGTTGCACATCTCTAGTAGGCCTTCCCCTCGCTGCGTATAGTGGTGCGTTTTGAAACGTAGCTATGAACTTGCTTGAACTCACAGTAACTGTTAATGACCACATCGATCAGATCAGCTCTTATTCTCCGCTTTCTGATGCTCAACCGCACACTCATCGATCTAACACCCCACTTATGAACACCGCTATCACCACCACGTCTTGCCTTTTTGACCTTCCTGTAGGGTGGCCGAAGTTGCATTATCGCTTTTTCTTTGCCATCAAGCCAATGCTCACCTTTCAACTTGCTGAAGCTACAACGCCTCCTTTGCCGCCCTGCCTAAGGCATTACTAGGCATTACAACGCAGAACTTTGTTGCTCTTATTTTGCATTCCGCGGCTACCAATAGACGACAATAACGTTCTGACTTCGCGCTAGTTGCTACACTACTACAATGAAAGTTTAGCCGAGTAACCTGAGCGTATACAAGTTCTTAAAAACACCCCTATCCAAGAGGCTGTGACTGAAGTGAAAGGAGGTAATCTCCTAGTACGGAACGGACGATAGTCTACGATATGTTCAAGCTGCATAGCTCCATCCTTCATCTCACAAGGTATAAGACGCGAATGACCCAGTGCCGATCACAGTCGGGCGGTACGGCCTTGTTGAAAACGGTCCCTGCGTCGAGAGGAACTTGGGTTTGGCGGAATCAATGACAAGGGAAGAAGGAATATGTGATATTACTTTCAAAACACGAGGAATTGAGGCGTTATGGGAGTTCTAGACACGCGCGCCTTTCTGGTCTTGTCGGGAGCGTGACAAGGCGGTGTAGATACGACTTGGTCAGTGATCGACCCAAATGAAAGTGTGGACTGGTTGGATAAGAGGGGGGAGAGAAGCGGGGATGAGGAAGCGGAGGCGGGATAGGAGACGAGACGAGACAGAAGGACAAGGAAGGAAGGAAGGAAGGAAGGAAGGAAAGCGCACGGCGGCGCGGCACACGAGAAGGGGAAACATGGACAGACAGTGGATTCAATCGATGGATATGTAGATGGGTGGGTTGCGAGCTGAGTAGCAAGCTTTTTGTTTATACACCAGGAGACTTTACCAAGAGAAAGAGAAGGCATTAGAAAGAAAAGAGGTGAAAACGAGATACCGAAGACCCACGGCAGACCAGTCAGTGGCGTCGTGCGGGCGACGAGGGCGGTCGACGGTTGCTTAAGGGGGGCGAAGGCGGTCTGGCCGCGTCGGTCATGTCGTTGTCGGGTGGCGATGTCGTCGCGCTGGTGGGTCGAGACCGCAGGGTTGAAACGATGGACTGAAAAGGTGAGTCTGACTCGGGCCTGGCGTGCGGGCGCTCCGACGCGACTGGTCCGGTACAACGCGCGCACGCACCTTACTGCGGTTCGACTCTAGAGGTAGGTGTGGTGGGCTCACGCCTCCGAGTCACCTCACAGGTAATGGGCACTCAAATTACAATTACTTAAAAGGTTGCACACTTCTTAGTCGAAAGTGGCGCAGGAATGACTGGGTAGGCTACACCTTCATGTACAATAATCGACCACACTGAAACAAGCAATATTCGTGCAGAGGGCCTCTGCACGGGTCATGAACTTGAACGTTTATTTCTTGGTCTTCTCACCACGCCGTGTCCCTTGTAAATATCACCATCTTCAATCCAATCGTTAACGCACTGTTTCACATTCTCTTTATTAACTCTGAATGGTGACAGTACCCCAGACTACAGAGGTGTGCCGTTGCCGTGGCGAAAATAGCGAAAGAAAATGCCTTCAAGTTGTGTTGTCGTTAAGGCAAAAAGTGCTTAAAGACTTTGAAACGGCGAAGTTAGTTTTGTGCATTGGATCATAGTCGCATCACGATGCCAGCGAACCTTACATCATCCCCCGCGTGTGCCATGCTCTCGGAGCAAGTCTACAGTCTCTCGATCTCCTCGTCTCAGAGACAGTTGGTAGGGAGTTTCCCCGTCGTCATTTATCGCATGTATGTCCGCGCCAGATTCGAGTAGCAGTCGCACAACCTCTGGACATTCATTCCCTGCCGAGAGGTGAATCGGAGTCCAGTTGTTCTGCTTTCTTGCGTTCACGTTTGCGCCATGCTCGATGAGCACCCGCGAGACTTCGAGGTGTCCCTCCCGTGATGCGCGGTGCAGCGGGGTCCACCCATTCGGATCACGTGAGTCCACTTCGGCGCCTCGTTCAATCAGCAAGCGTACAATGTCGAGTTGTCCTGTTGTCGCGGCGAGATGCAGTGGGGTCTGGCCCTCCTCATTCCCCACACTGATGTCAACACCCTGTTCGAGCAAGAATTTGACCACGTCAATGTTCCCTTCCTCGGATGCAGTATGTATCGAAGCATCGGTGCCGTGCTGAGTGGTGTCCAGTGTATTCGATAGTACATTGTTTCGAACAGTTGCGTCCATCTTGTACTCTGCCAGGAACCGTGCAACCTCGGCTTGGTCATTCATCGACGCCAAATCTGCCGCCGTCTTGTTTTCCTTGTTCAGCACCTCGAGATCAGCGCCCCGCCTAAGAAATAACTTGACGACTGCCAAGTGCCCGCTTAGCGATGCTGTGTGTAACGGAGTGTGGCCTTCGCTATCCGTGGCATGTACATTCGCTTCGTGATCGATCAGAAGGCGAGCGATCTCGATCTTCCCGTGGCCCGCTGCTCGGTCAAGTGGAGTTTCTTGCCGGTCATTCACTACATCGACCGTTGCGCCATGCTGGATCAACAACCGGGTAATCTCGAGGTGACCTCTGGACGAGGATAGATGTAATGGCGTCCAAAGGTCTTCTTCCTGGACATTCACATCAACTCCAGAATCTAGCAATAGTTGAACCATATCAAAATGTCCGCCATGCGACGCGAGGTGTAATGGAGCCCAGCATTGGTTGTCCCGCGCATTTATGTCAGCACCTCTCTCGATGAGGAAACGCGACACCTCGACTTTCCCCTTGCTCGCCGCCAAGGCCAACGGGGTCTTTTGAGTAGTACCATTCCGAATATCGACGTCCGTGCCGGAGTCGATCAAAAGTCGGACGACATCGAGATGCCCATTATGTGAAGCAATGTGCAACGGATTCCAGCCTTGATTGTCCCTAACGTGGATATTTGCACCTCGCTCGATTAGGAAGCGTACGACCTCGAGCTTTCCACTGCTAGATGCTAGGTCTAGCAACGTCTCATCGTTTGCATTCCGAATATCGACATCGCAGCCACACTCTAGAAGGAACTTGACGACATGGAGATGCCCAAATTTTGATGCTGTGTGGAACGGGGTCCAACCTTTGTTGTCCGGGAAGAGATGTCTGCACCATGCTCGACTAGAAGGCGTGCGATGTCGAGGTGTCCGTCCTTTGCTGCCGGTCTAGCGGGGTCTCCTTATCGTCATTCCTGCTGTCAATAGTTGCACCACGCTGGATGAGTGACTTTGCAACTTCGATGTGTCCATTAGCCGATGCGAGATGCAGCGGGTCCAGTGATTCTGGTGGGGTATGTTTACGTCAGCGCCGCGGTCTATTAATAGATGTACGATGTCGGCGTGTCCACATCGCGACGCCAACTGGAATGGGGTCCAGTCATTCTTATCCCGGGAATTCATGTCCGAGCCACGATCTAGAAGAAAGAGTGCAACATCAAGCTTCCCGTTACTACAGGCTAGTCTCAGTGGCGTCTCTTGGTCCGCACTCCGCGGGTCGATACTCGCACCAGATTCAAGTAACAGTTCCACAATGTCACGATGCCCATTTCTCGCTGCAACGTGTAATGGAGTATAGTTTTCCTCGTCGACGATATCCACACTTGTGCCAGATTTGATAAGGAGCCTCGCGACCTCGAGTAATGATTCCCTGGTGACTAGAGGACTAGCTTGTGCTACCTTGTGAAGCGGAGCCCTGCCCGAATAATTCCGAGAGCTTGGATCAGCACCATTTTCAAGGAGCAGCAATGCAACTTCTAAATGTCCCTTGACTGAGGCCGCGTGCAACGGGGTGTTATGAGAACCGCCACGGCGATCGACATCCAATGAATGGGAAAACGAGCAAGTGCTCTATAGACCATGAAACCCGCAACAATGATGCATAATACAGAGGCATCGCTTCAGGCTCTGTCGGGCGTATCTGCTGCATGGATTCTACCCAGGGGTGGTCTATATCGTATAGCCAGACCCATGCCGCAAAATGTGGTTTGGCCGGATCGAACAGACGCTCCATGACATCCTTTATGAGCGATGAAACATTTCCAAACTGAGCATGATCGACCCAGTACCGAGCAGCATATTGCGCGAGAGGAAAGTGAGATATGGTGTTTCTGTCGACTTTGTCATCGAGTTGGAGGAGGACGCTGAGACTAGCCTGTGCGAGGGTCGTGTGTGAGGGTTCGGGGAGCATGTGATAGCACGAAAGGTGCTCTT